>BPLR01000973.1:0-174774 GCA_021605095.1 Caerostris extrusa | reverse complement strand
AATAATTCTCATTAAAACAATTTTATTATAATACGATTATAATATTTCAGATATACATTTATTAATGATGCATACATTATATTATAATTATTTTATTATCGATATTGATTAGGCACTTTTAATTTTGATTAAAGAACTATTTAGTTATTAAACAATTTTATAAAAATTGTAAATATTCAAATATATGAATATACTGAGGAAGACCGAAATATTTATTTTGTATGTCTCATTGCTATTGTAATTAGCAGAATTATTCAAATTGAAACATTATTAAAAATAAGTTTTATTTGAGATATAAATAAATATTCAGTTATTTAATAATAGTGTTTTATATATTGTACAGAAATAGCTATATTTTTATTTTGAATAAAATGAGTAATTCTATTCAAGAAAGGCTTTTACAATTCAAAAATACTACTTACATTCAATTTACATCCTTCGAAGTCCTTGAGACATTTTCGTACAAAATTCAATACATTTCAGACACTTTTTTCTCTCTTTTCTTTCTAAAATCAAAAACTGAGATTTCGAAAGGAAATTTTCGCCAAACTGAATATATGATCACGGAAAGGCATTGTAAAATTCATACGCTTGGGAATTGAAAGAATAATCTACCAAACTCTTCGAGAGACCGTCAGATAATACAGAGAATAAATACAAAACGGTACAAACAAAATCAAGTAGCCCAAATAAGAAATATAAAAATAAAATCAACATGTACTGGAAAAGAAGAAACTTCAAATAACATAGAGTTGGTGACAAAGAATATAGAGAGCACATTTTATGACACCGTTATTTCGGAAAGTTGTTTAAACGTCCATTCTTTCTCTGGCTGTTTATCACAATTTTTATAGGCCGGGATGAGATAGGTCGGCAATATGACGTCAAAAAGAACACACACGAATCAAAACCATTCCATATTTTCAACAGCATCCTTTTAAAGGTATTGGAAAGAACATTTTTACGACTCTAAATTTGAAGTGTTGCACCCTTTCTTGAAGAAGAAGTTATGATTTACTGCCGCGTTTTTATTTGAGTCTGAAGAATCGGACGATGCCCGGCATATGTTACTCCACTTTATCTTCCCTTTATTATTCGAGAATAATGAGTGGAACGACGAATGAGGAATGAGCAAATTTACAGAGTGTTAGGAAAAGGGAATTTTATGTTCTTCTTTGGAACTTAATTTTCAACGAGCGAATTTTAGTGAGACAGTATGAGACACAACTGAAATTTATACGTCTCGAATATTAGCACCCACTGACTCGGGCCTGCCTTTATTCTTGTTTTGCCTTTGCTTATTGAAGAAGTTTTCCAGCGATAAATTTCTGGGGGGATTCGTACTGCTGGTTTTCCGTATGTGTTATTCGAGTTTTCGAGATTAATGCGTTGTGTACTCTTAGGTGGGTTTGGTAAAGCATTTTCGTATGAAATAAAAATAATGTTATCTTTCCATCTTTAATCCCATAAATAATTCTTATTGAAACAATTTTATTATAATAAGATTACAATCTTTAAGATGTACCCTTTTAATATTCTAAATAGTGTATGCATTATATTATAAATATTTTATTCTCGATTTTGATAAAATACTTAATTTTCTTTAAAGAACTAATGAATTATTAAACAAATTATAAAAATTATAAATATTTAAATAAATGAATAGTATGCTGAAGAAGACAGAAATAATTATTTTGTATGTCTCATTGCTATTATAATTAGCAGATGTGTCCATTTGAAACATTATTAAAAATAGGTTTTATGGGAGATATAAATAAATATTCAGTTATTTAATAATAGTGTTTTATATAATGCATAGAAATAGTTATACTTTATTTTGAAGAAAAGAAATAATTCTATTCAGAAAGACTTTTACAATTCCAAAATTACAGAGAAAATATTATTTAGAATTTACAATTCCACTCATATTCAATTTACATCCTTCGAAGTCCTTGAAACATTTTTGTTCAAAATTCAATACATTTCAGATACTTTTTTTCTCTCTTTCTTTCAAAATCAAAAACTGAGATCTTGAAATGAATTTTTCGCCAAACTGAATATATGATCACGAAAAGGCATTGCAAAATTCATACGACTTTGGAATTCACAAAATAATCTACCAAACTCTTTGAGAGACCGTCAAATAATAAAGATCATAAATACGAAACGGTACAAACAAAATCAAGTAACCCAAATAAGAAATAAAAATCAATATGTACCGGAAAAGAAGTAAGTTCAAATAACATAGAGTTGGTGACAACGAATATGGAGAAGCAGATTTTATAGCACCGGTATTTGGGAAGTTGTTTAAACTTCCTTTCTTTTCCCTGGCTGTTTATCACAATTTTTATAGGTAGGATTAGATAGGTCGGCAATATGACGAAAAAAAGAAAACCCACGAATCAAAACCATTCCATATTTTCTACACCATCATCTCCCCCATACCTTTTAAAAATGTATTGGAAAGAACTTTTTAGTCTCTAAATTTGAAGTGTTGCAACCTTTCTTGAAGAAGAAGATATGATTTACTGGTGCGCTTATTTGAGTCTGAAGAATCGGACGATGCCCAGCTTATGTTACTCCACTTTATCTGCCCTTTATTATTCGAGAATAATGAGTGGAACGACGAATAAGAAATGAGCAAATTTACAGAGTGTAAGGAAAGGGGAATTTTACGTTCTTCTTTTTGCAACGTAATTTCGAACAAGCGAATTAGTGAGACCGTATGAGACACAAATAGAAATTTATACGTCTCCGAATATTAGCACTACTGACTCGGGTCTGACTTTATTCTTGTTTTGCTTTTTGTTTCAGGTTGCCTTTGCTTATTGAAGAAGTTTTCCAGCGATAAATTTCGGAAGGATTTGTACTGCTGGCTTTCTGTGTGTTATTCGAGTTTTCGAGATGCCAAACTCTGAAATTTAAGAGCTAACATAAGCATACTTTTGCATGATGGAAATGGAAAATATTTCTTTAGTGCGGTTCGAATGCAAGCTGTTGGCGATTTTTTAGAAGTGTTCAATTTATTAGCAAAGAAAGAGGCAGTTGCAATTTATACATATAGTAAAGTGCATGAGGTTTTTGTCATGTCAAACTTAAATGCCCATGTGTCCTCAGCAAGTTTAAAAGTATTTGATAAAGACAAACTAAAGAAAATCACATTTTAAGAAATTTTATTTTAGATTAATATACGAGGTAAACTATATAAATTAATAATATGACATTAACTTAGTTTTGAAGTGATTTTTAAAAAGTTATACGTATTAACTTTGCATTGCACAGCTTACTACCACATTCCGAGTGTCGTAAGGCGGCCTGATGGCCACCTTAGCGCTAGTTGCCTTTTTGTACCACAGGCTTCATGTACGAAACCGGGCGTGGATGTATGTTAATGATTCGAAATCCACTTTAAACTGTTGGTGTCGGTCTAATTAGCCCAAAGTGGCACAAAAATATCCGAAGACTTAACCAAACCATTTTCACAAGAGAGGGAAAAGTCTGTTTTTAAAAAAGTACTTCTCCTCCAGTTGGAATTTCTTTCTGGTAGATTATGCAGAATATGCAGCACCGTATAGAGTATGCATATTGTTGATTTTGTACTTCGTTGAGTATTGTTGCGTGGCTTTTATAAGGTATATTCGCATAAAAAGAAGATAACCAAACATTTAATTTAAGATTTTAAAATTCTTAATTCGTTTTCCATTTTCTGAATAAAATATAATTATCATCTGTCTCTAGATATAAGTTTTGTGTTTACAATTTTTAAATTACCACTTTTCAGTTTCTTATATCCTGCCATTTTTATCTACTTCACAAAATAGTTTAAAATTTAATTTATTAACATACTTAATAACGTTAAATTTTAAACCTATTTTTTATCTATTAAAATAGTTTAAAATTTAATAGTTAAATTTTAAACTATTTTGAAACCGATAGTGCGAATATTACAATAATTTCACAATCTTAAACTTGAAAGGCTTATGCATATATACACATACTACATGTATTTTTTAGATTTTTTTAGCATATGCATCATAGAGATATTTAACTTCAAAGTTGACAACTGCTTAATAACTTTTTATGATTTAATTTTTACAGATTTTTATGAAAAGTTTAGAGATTATTGCCATAGTTTATCTGTATTTCATATTGATCTCCTAAGCAGCCAGACAGTTAAAATTCACTTTTAATATTTTCAATAATGCAATTATTATTAAACTAAATTATATTTACATAATACAGACGCAAATCATGTTTTTAATTAAATATTGAAGATTTCAAAGATTAAGGTCTACTTTTAATATTCTAAATAGTGTATTCATTATATTATAATTATTTTATTATCGATATTAATTAAGTACTTAATTTTGATTAAGGAATTAATTGAATTTAATTGAATTATTTAACAATTTATAAAAATTATAAATACTTAAATAAATAAATAGTATGCTGAAGAGGACAGATTGCTATTATAATCAGCGAATATTTTCCTTTTGAAACATTATTAAAAATAAGTTTTGTGTGATACAGAATAAATATTTAGTTATTTAATAATACCGTTTTATGTAATGCATAGAATTAGCTATACTTTATTTTGAAGAAAATGAATAATTCTATTCAGAAAGTCTTTTACATTCCAAAAATACTACTCATATTCAATTTACATCCTTCGAAGTCCTTGAGACATTTTTGTTCAAAATTCAATACATTTTAGACACTTTTTTTCTCTCTCTCTTTTTTTCTAAAATCAAAAAACTGAGATTTCAAAAGAAATGAAATTTTCGCCGAACTGAATATATGATCACAGAAAGGCATTGCAAAATTCATACGGCTTTGGAATTTAAAGAATAATCTACCAAACTGGTCGAGAGACCGTAAGATAATACAGAGCATAAATACGGAAACGGGTACAAACAAAATCAAGTAACCCAAATAAGAAATATAAAAATAAAATCAACATGTACCGGAAAAGAAGAAAGTTCAAATAACATAGAGTTGGTGACAAAGAATATAGAGAAGCAGATTTTATGACACCGTTATTTGAGAAAGTTGTTTAAACGTCCTTTCTTTTCCCTGGCTGTTTATCACAATTTTTATAGGCCGGGATGAGATAGGTCGGCAATATCACGAAAAAAAGAACACCCATGAATCAAAACCATTCCATATTTTCTATACCATCATCCTTTTAAAGGTATTGGATAGAAATTTTTACGACTCTCTAAATTTGAAGTGTTGCACCCTTTCTTGAAGAAGAAGATATGATTTACCGGCGCGTTTTTATTTCAGTCTAAAGAATCGGACGATGCCCGGCTTATGTTACTCCACTTTAGCTGCCCTTTATTATTCGAGAATAATGAGTGGAACGACGAATGAGAAATGAACAAATTTACAGAGTGTAAGGAAAGGGGAATTTTACGTTCTTCTTTGCAACGTAATTTCGAACAAGCAAATTTTCGTGAGACAGTATGAGACACAACCAGAAATTTATACGTCTCCAAATTTTAGCACTATTGACTCTGGAATGCTTTTTATTCTTGCTTTGTTTTGTTGCAGGTTGCTTTTGCTTATTGAAGAATTTTTCCAGAGATACATTTCTGGGAGGGAGGTTTCGTACTGCTGGCTTTCTGTGTGTGTGTTATTCGAGTTTTCGGGATGCCAAACTCTGAAATTTAAGAGCTGATATAAGCATACATTTGCATGCTGGAAATGAAAAATATTTCTTTAGTGTGGCTCTAATGTAAGATGTTGGCAATATTTTAGACATGTTCAATTTATTAGCAAAGAAAGAGGCAGTTGCAATTTATTCCCATAGTAAAGTGTGCGAGGCGTTTGTCTGGTCAAACTTAAATGCTCATAGTTGTCCTCAGCAATTTTAAAACTATTCGATAAAAAACAAACTAAATTCACGTTTGAATTTTTAAAGAATGAGTTTATTAGGTTATTTTATCTTGTTTTAAGCTACACTTTTAAATTTTAGTTCATAATTTCATTTTAGGTAAAAATGTGATGTAAACTACACTCATGTCCATAAATTAAGGATAATGAAGTTCAGGCAAAGAAAAGACACAAGCAAAACAAATTTGACTTATTTGTAAAGTCTATTTATTAAACAAAAGGTAAAAGAGCAAAAAAGATGCTATATGTTTGACATAATTAATAAAAAATTGGTGATTTGTACGACCTGGAGCAAATTTAAAAAAAACCTATTTACAAAAAACAGTATAACATGGTTAGTATGATGGTTAATATGGGTATGTCTCCCGGACGATGCAATACAGGCCTTACAACGCCTAGGCATGCTGAGTATCAAATTATCAATCTGATCTTGGGGAATATTACACCACTCATCAAGCAATGCCCTCCGAAGTTCCAGGATGACAGGTGGGAGGTTTGACGGGCTGCAATTCGTCGGCCAAGCATATCCCACACATGCTCTATTGGATTCAAGTCCGTTGAGTATGCTAGCCAATCCATACGGGTGATATACTCCAATGAAGGCATTCGTCTACAGTGTTTGCACGGTGAGGACGGGCGTTGTCATCCATATACACAAATTCAGCACCCATGGCGCCCGAAACAAACGCACATGTTGTTCCAGAATGACTTCCCGATAGATGTGGAATGTCATCGTTACGCTCTGAACATGCAGGTCAGTTCTGGAACCAAGAATAATTCCTCCCCAAACGAGCCATCCTGCACCACCGCAACGGTGTCGTTCAATGGTGTTCTCTTGGTGGTAACGGGTACCTGGCGCTCTCCATATTAAAGTCCGGCGAGAATCAGACTGCAAACTAAACCTGGACTCGTCGGAAAACATCACATAAGACCACTGTTGCGTTGTCCACAATGTATGCTCTCTACTCCAGGTTAATCGCAGGCGACAGTGAGTTGCGGTAAGTGGAACACATCTGACAGGCCTACGAGCATATAGACCAATGTGCCCTAAGCGTCTGTACACGGTCCGCCTTGAAACTGTCGTACCGGTAGCTGAAGAGAGCTGACGAGACAGGTCTGATGCTGTGCTCCATCTGTTTCTTTTGGCAGTAACTGCTAAATACCGGTCCTCATTCGGCGTTGTAACTCAGGGGCGACCTGTGCTGTAACATCTACTCACATTACCATCATCTTGGAATCGTTGCCAAAGCCTGGAGATGACACTCTGGGCGATTCAAGTTCCTCGGATACTTCCAGCTGGGTACGTCCACATTCCAATCGTCCGATAATTCTACCACGTAAAAAATCATCCAAATGCTTCCTTTGTGCCATAACTATGCGGCTATTGCACTGAAAGGCTTTTAAAGCGCTTGTGAACAATTTTATTTCTTTGCACCATTCCTTATATACCCCTCTCTTACACTCTCGTCATTGTGACGTACTATCCGCGCCATCTGGTGGTTTCCTGTAATTTGCATATTCTTCTTCAAGATGTGTGTGATAATTCTACAGGTGAAATTTTATTTTAGAGTTCAATTTCTGTGTGATTCTGGATTATCCTTAATTTGTGGACATGAGTGTAGTTTTAAATGTCGAAGTTTCAAATTCCAATATCAAAATCTGTAAACAGATTGAACCTAAGAGTAAATCAAATTTGAAATAAACTTAGAACTTTTAATGTTTGCGATAGAAAATAATAGCACTGAGATATATTTATTTTTTAACTAATAATTATACAGAAAACTAAATGTGCATTTCAGGGGGTTATATTTCATCATTAAACTTTATAATTATCTCTGTAAAGTTATCTTAAATTCCTCGGAGTAAGTTTAATCTTTATTCGTACACATATTTATATAAATTTATATATTTTCCTATGGCATAATCATCTATCTATGTAATGTATGCCTATAATTTCCAGCATAATGTAAAAATTAGAATACTCAAAAGCCCAATCTTTATTTCTCTGGATTTATTATTTCATTCTAGAGTTGCGTCAGCTAAAATTGAGAAAAACATTTTAATAATTTTTTTAATTAAATGAAAGTCTTATCTTTTTATACCTTTAGATTTTCATGCCACCTTTGGGTATCAGCATTATAAAACTGACTGATGGCATTAGTTAAGTTATTTGTGCAAAAGATTATGTAGACAATGTACAGTATTATTTATCGATTTAATTTTCAAACTAACCCTATTATATTCTTAAAAATAAATGCTATTAGATTAAAAGTGAAATGAATTATAGAGCATTTTTGGATAAGAACAATCGATTTATTTAAGCAATTTATATTATTTAAGACATTCTGATAATCTGATTATTTAAGACATTCATAATTAAAGGTTTTGTCTTAAATCTTTAATTATGCAGAGGTATATTTTCAAATTAATGTAATTATATAGTTATGCAAATGTATATTATTTTTTTTTAAACTGGATATAAGATCCAACCAGGCAATTTTGAATAAAATATTAACACATTCAAATTAATTTTTCACTTTCAGACAAAAGTTGGCAATCAGGGGGACACTAATGTCTTTAATTGGAATACTCAGAATATATTTGCTTCACACTTTAAATATAGACATCCACTAAGAATTTAAGAAAAACTTAGTTGAACAGTTCCAGAAAAATGAATCCATATAAAATATAACTTCATATTTCAGCATCCTGTCTTTGACGTTCAACGATTTCAAATTCCAACCGTATATATCACTCCTAGTAAAAAAGAACGTAAAGCATATAGAAAAATATGTTATAGTTCTCCTCACATATGTCTTATTTCCTTTTTTTCACATATCTAGCATCCAGTACACGTACCTATCCTAACTGGTAACTTCCACAAATAAAAAAGAACCTGGTCTAACTTTTTTGCATTATATGACATATATCTATATGCATAACATACGGATCTACAAGCATTTATACATATATATATATATATGTTCCCAGATCCTGCCTCTGCCTAAATATGGGCGGATACAGGACTGTGCATTGTATAAAAATATGTGGACCCCTGTAGGTGGCGCTTTATTTTTAAGGGACTTTAGACTTGCAGATAGTGTTAATAGTTTATTGAATTGGCTCTTTATTTCCATGCATGCAAAGTTGAAAATGTGGCGTGGAATATAGAGAGGATGTTTCCCTTTTGATGTTGCCGTCAACGTGATCGGCTAAATCCTCCTTCTGAACGGCGGCGGGTAATGTATAAAACAAGGAGTTCTGCCCGGACCGCCATCCTAAGTGATTTGCGGCAAATCGCCGAAAATGCCTACATCGCCAAACCACAAATCAAAAGCTGTGTGTTGCATAACACGATTCAAGAATAAAGGTCTTTTTTTATACACATTTTTCAATCATTTCCTTTCTATTCTTCAACAACATAGAATAGGCATGATTATTTAAAAAAATAAAGTAAATTATCGATTTGTTTCTGGCTATTGGTTTTAAGAAATATGAAATATTTGTCATGTAATCATCGATCTTTTATTGATGTTGATGTTCTTTTATTAAATTATTATTATTATTATTATTATTATTATTTTACTATATTTTCACTCGTTTTTAAGACTATATCTTTTCTATCAATCCTCTTCAGCAATGAAATATGAATAAGTTTGGAAATTAATATTATTTAATAGAGAAAACACGTTTACTAACCTAATTTAAAATTTATTTATATTTTCGATGATTGACGACGATTTGCAAAAATGACGGAGAGACTTGGTTGCATAGCAATCTCTATTGACAGCTTTGTGAATAAAGAGAACTTTCTTAAGCTTTAAGTCCATTGATTAGATAGAAAAGGAGTAATATATATATATGTTTATTATTAATTTATTATAAAAATTATGTATATATATTTTTTATATTATTATTACTATAAATTTTAAGTAAGGAATAAAAGTTTAAAGGGTTAGTGATCTCTTCCGATTTTTGTCGGTCACGTTCGTTCATTTTTGGGAGAGGATGATACTGTTGAAAATACCGGCGTGCTGTAGGTTCTTGTTCAATACTTCATTCAGAGACAATAATGTAGAAGACCGGGAAAGGCAACTTTATTTCTTGCGTGTTTACCTTTTTTTTTCCACTCGGGTTCTCATAGGCCCAAGTGACAATAACTATAAATTGAATCTAGTGAAGAAATTTTTTTTCCTCAAATTGATTTTCTTATAAATAAATAAAAGTTCTATTTTCCTCGCAAATGCGTAATATGAAGCTATTTGTTTCATATGCTAGTGCGTCGTAGATAGCTTAGATTCTTATTTGAAAATCCTTTCACTTTAAATTTCTTCTTATTTATCAAATTGTAAATTGAGAATTGAGTTTTACTCTTCTTAAGAAAATGTCAAGTTGAATGCAGTTAATTTAATTCAGATGATGAAAACACTTTAAGAAGTTGTATTTATAAATGATTCCTAGTAAATACAGGATTGTCTTTCAAATTTTATTCTAAAAAAGCTTATTTTTAAGAGAAATTACATTGAAAAAAAAATTTTATATAAATTGTAATTTGAAAAACTTTTAAAATATAAAAGAAAAGAAAAAAATGCATAATAACAGATTTCAATGGGCAATTTAATGCAGATAATTTTAATTGGGGCGCCAAAATTATCCTATATATTGATATCCTCATTTTCATAAATTTCGTTTACTAAAATAATTTATTATAAATACAATTAGTTAGAGTTATAACAAAAAAATTACAGCATAATTTTAAACATTCAAAAAATTGTTTTTCCACTGCAATCTAAAATTTTACATAGTTGTTTGTCAAATTTTATATTTTTTTCTTATAAAATAATCTTATAACTGATGTGAAAGTATAAAAACAACGTAAAATTTTGCTTAAAAATTAATTATTATTATTATTATTATTAATTACTGTAAAATTACTCAAAAAATTTCAAAAACTAAATATGTATAAAGAACAATATAAAATAAGAGAAAAACATTGTTTAAATGTACATTTAAAATAATTAAATAAGCTAATTTTCATTAAAATTTTATAAATAATACAATTATATCACTAAAGCTCCAAAATTAATAATGATAAAAAGCATCCGTACTTGAAAATATTGATATGCATTTACTAGAAGTATTAAAGTATAATAACATGCAAACTTTTCTCAAAGAAAAAAATATGTCGTTCAGAAATCAAATTCCAATTTATGGAAAGTTTATTAAATTCTAAATAAGTTTTCCGAGGTAATAAATCTTGGAACATATATAAAAAAATACGTCACAGATAGAATTACACAAGAAATACGAGAATGACAAGTAAAAAATTCATCCGATAATCATCTGTCTTGGTGAAAATGTGAAGATCTAACCGTGCTCTTCATTTCACTTCTCTCGTCTTCTGAAAATCGTCTGTTGCTACGCAATCACGCCGAATTCCTTCGAAGAGGCAGGCAATCGTTTTGAGTGTCGTTTTTGCTCTATCATGTGACATTTTTTCGATGAAGGAAAATCTGAAAGAGGGGTTTATTGAGGGAGGGGGAGTTAAAAAATATAAGGAAAAATAATAGAATGGAAAAAATATATATATCACACATTCATTTCCCTCTTCAAAAAAAAAAAAAAAAAAAAAAAAAGATGAGAAGTTCTTCAAGAGAGAAGATGAAAAGTCCCACTTTTATTTCGAACACATTTTCCGTCTAAACCCCTCCCTCTCTCTCACCCCTTCTTTCAATAATTCGAAAGGCGAGAAATATTACACCACTTCCGATGGGAATTGAAATCTGGCAACAGGAATGAGAGAAGAAGTAAAAAAAAATGGTGAAGCACCGCGGATATTTCTTTTGGAAGTTTTATTTATTTATTATTTATTTTTCACTCTTGCGTTCTTCTATTTTCGCAGTAAGTTACTTTTTTTCCTTTTTTGGCCGAAAACCATCTCCAGTGATCTCTTCCGACTTTTATCGGTCACGTTCGTTCATTTTTGGAAGAGGAAGATACTGTTGAAAATACCGGCGTGCTGTACGCTCGTGTTCAATACTTCATTCAGAGACAATAATGTAGAAGAGCGGGAAAGGCAACTTTATTTCTTGCGTGTGTGTGAAGTGTTACGTTATTTTTTTTTTTCTTCCGCTCGTGGTTCACATAGGCCCAAGTGACAATAACTATAAATTGAATCTAGTGAAGAAATTTTTTTTCCTCAAATTGATTTTCAAATAAATAAATAAAAAGGGCCATTTCTCGCAAAGACGTAATATGAGGTTATTTGTTTCATATGCTAGTGGGTCGTAGATAGCGTAAATTTTATTTGGAAATCCTTTCACTTTAAATTTAGTCCTATTTTGTCCAATTGTAAATTGAAAATTGAGTTTTCCTCTTAAGAAGATGACACTTTGAATGCAGTAAAATTGAAATTGAGGAAAGTACTTTAAAAAGTATTTACTATAACTGACTCTTGGCAAATAATATATTGCCATTCGAATTTTATTCTAAAACGCTTATTTTTAAGAGAAATTTCATTGAAATATGTCTTTACATAAATAATTTAAAAATCTTTCAGGACATATAATCGCTTAAAAGTATGCATTCTAACTATCTTCTTGGTATTACAGTAATTGTTGGACCACCGCCGTCTGTCTACTGGTACATTCGAAAAGGGAGATGTGTTCTTTTTAAGAGCTAGGATTATCAGCCCTTCGCTCAACAGTCATATTAAACCGGGACCTACAATTTAAAGTGGATTCCGAACTATTACTAATATCCATTCCACAGAATGCCAAAGCGCTACTCACTCTGCCATCAGGAGCTAAAAGCATTCCTTCACATAATTAAAAAAGAATGGAGAGATCATTTATAACTTGTAAAAAAATCATTGTCCAATTATTGAAACTGCAATTAAGTACTTGTACAATATTGTGTATCAATTTATTGTGTTGTCAATTTAGAATGTATATCATATGTATTTCAATATAGTAATGATCAATTGTAACAAAGACTGCAAATGTATGCAGCCGCAGTGAGTATGCATATTGTCGATTTTGTACGCTTATTTCGTTTAGTAAACTTGGGTGAGTTTTGTAAAGTATTTTCGTATAAAAAAAAGTAAACCAAATATTTAATTTTAAATTTTAAAATTATTAATTCTTTTTTCTTCAGTTTTCTAAATAAAATATATTTAAAATTTGTCTGCAGGTATAATTTTGTATTTACAATTCTAAATAACGTTGTTTCAGTTTCTTATTGCAGTATATAATTATTTTGTAGCACATTTAATTTTTAAATCATAATATCTGAATAATCTTTAGTTGCTTCTGAAGGGTTAAGGTCATTTATTAATATAATTAGTAAGGTATTACGTATAAGGTACTAATTTTTCAGTATGTACATAATAGATATATTTAACTTCCAATTTGATGTTTAATAACTTCGATATTTGCGGAATTTTATTAAATATTTAGAGATTATTATTATGGATATTCTCCATACCATATTAATCACCCTAAGTTAGTAAAACAGTTGAAATTCACTTTTTAATATTTTTAATGAAGCAATTATTATTGTAATGAATTCTATTTGCATAATACAGACTCAAATAATATTTTTTAATCAACTAATAAAGGTCTTGAAAAAAATGTATTTTTTACAGCAATTTAAGAATAAAAAATTTATATAGGAACTACTTTTAACAGAGCTGTGTAATTTGCCAAATTTTCAGATTTTCTTTTAATACCAGCCTGCCCGAGATTATTAAACTCAAACTTAATTTGTTTCTTTAAAAAATTTGATTTTGTGGACCTTGTTTTTGGACCATAATATAAATAAATAAATATGCATATGTATATACTTTTTATGTGGAACCACCTCACAATTGCGTATCATATGGGAGACAACCCAAAACACGCACACCAGATAACTTGTCTATCGATGGGAAATGTTTATATACATTGTTGCAATGCTATATTTTTGCTCGTGTTTAAGACTATTTCCTTTCTATCAATTATCTTCAAACATCTTCATCAATTCAATTTTTCATGTAAGCGTCGATCTTTTATGGATATTGATATACACCCCTGTCCATAAATTAAGGATAATGAAGTTCAGGCAAAGAAAGAGACAGAAGCAAAACAAATTTGACTTATTTGTCAAGTCTATTTATTAAACAAAAAGGTAAAGAGCAAAAAGATGCTATATGTTTGACATAATTAATAAAAATTGCGATTTTTACTCCCCTGGAGCAAATTTAAAAAAGAACCTATTTACAAAAAACAGTATAACAAGTATAACAGTATAACAGTATGATGGTTAATATGGAGTATGTCTCCCGGACGATGCAATACAGGCCTTACAACGTCTAGGCAGGCTGAGTATCAAATTATCAATCTGATCTTGGGGTATATTACACCACTCATCAAGCAATGCCCTCCGAAGTTCCAGTTGACAGGTGGGAGGGTTGACGTGCTGCAATTCGTCGGCCAAGCATATCCCACATTATGTTCTATTGATTCAAGTCCAGTGAGTATGCTGGCCAATCCATACGGGTGATATCCTCAATTGAAGGCATTCGTCTACAATGTTTGCACGGTGAGGACGCGCGTTGTCATCCACAAACAGAAATTCAGCACTCATGGCGCCCCGAAACAAACGGACATATTGTTCCAGAATGACTTCCCGATAGATGTGGCCTGTCATCGTTACACTCTGAACATGCAGGTCAGTTCTGGAACCAAGAATAATTCCTCCCCAAACGAACCATCCTGCACCACCGTAACGGTGTCGTTCAATGGTGTTCTCTTGGTGGTAACGGGTACCTGGCGCTCTCCATATGAAAGTCCGGCGAGAATCAGACTGCAAACTAAACCTGGACTCGTCGGAAAACATCACACCAGACCACTGTTGCGGTGTCCACAATGCATGCTCTCTGCTTCAGGTTAATCGCAGGCGTCAGTGAGTTGCGGTGAGTGGAACACATCTGACTGGCCTACGAGCATATAGACCAATGTGCCCTAAGCGTCTGTACACGGTCTGCCTTGAAACTGTCGTACCGGTAGCTGAAGAGAGCTGACGAGACAGGTCTGATGCTGTGCTCCGTCTGTTTCTTTTGGCAGTAACTGCTAAATACCGGTCCTCATTCGGCGTTGTAACTCGGGGGCGACCTGTGCTGTAACATCTACTCACATTACCATCATTTTGGAATCGTTGCCATAGCCTGGAGATGACACTCTGGGCGATTCCAAGTTCCTCGGATACTTCCAGCTGGGTAGTCCATATTCCAGTCGTCCGATAATTCTACCATGTAAAAATCATCCAAATGCTTCCTCTGTGCCATAACTGTGCGGTTATTGCACTGAAAGGCTTTTTAAAGCGCTTGTGAACAATTGTACTTCTTTGCCACCATTCCTTATATACCCCTCTCTTACACTCTCGTCATTGTGACGTACTATCCGCGCCATCTGGTGGTTTTTTGTAATTTGCATATTCTTCTTCAAGATGTGTGTGATAATTCTACAGGTGAAATTTTTATTTTTTAGAGTTCAATTTCTGTGTGATTCTGAATTTTCCTTAATTTATGGACATGAGTGTAATATCAATAAGCATAAGTAGAGGCTGATTTATTATTAATCTTTGTGTGGCGGATTGATATTAAAAATTTTTATGCTTGAAGAAATTCGTCATCAAGGACTTTTCTAAAGTGTGAGCTTCGTATATCACAATTAAAATACATCTTTGAAACATAAAAGCAAATAGATTTTCGAATGCATAATAGAATTATATAACTATAAAGAGTATCAAACCTGTTTGATATAAATATCTGCAACAATTTAAAATATTTTGGAAAATAACTTGCACAATGTTGAGAATATGTAACAGCAACAGATTAAAAAAATTATATAGCAACCGGAATCATAATAATTTTAAATGTCGAAATTCCAAATTCCAATATTAAAATTTTTAAGCAGATTGAATATAAGATTACGTCCAAATTTGAGATAAACTGGAACTTTTAACGTCTGCGAAAGAAAATGATAGCACTAAGATTTAACTATTTTAACTAATAATTATACAGAAAATTAAATGCGTATTTTAGAGATTATATTTCATCACTGAAACTAATTGTCTCTGTTAAATTATCTTTAAATTCCGAGTATGTTTATTCTTTTAATCGTACGAATATTTATATAAATTTATATATTTTTTCTATAACATAATCATCTATTTATGTAATGTATGCATGTAATTTCCAGCATAATTCAGAACTATAACACTCCAAAGCCCAATCTTTAATTCTCTGGATTTATTATTTTATTATATTACATCGAGGATTATATTTCATCATTTAAACTAATTATCTTTGTTAAGTTTTCTTAAATTCCTCGGATTAAGTTTAATCTTTTATTCGTACATCATCTATTATTTATATATTTTTCCTATGACATAATATATAGATGATTATTGATAGGCATATATGTAAAAATTGTAATTGTATTGAAATTGTATTGTATTGTATTGAAATTATAGGCATATATGTAATATATGCCTATAATTTCCAGCATAACTCAAAACTGTAACACTCCAAAGACCAATCTTTAATTCTCTGGGTTTATTATTTTATTCTTAAAAATGTGTCGGCTAAAATTTTAAAAATTATAACAAATTAAAAATAAAATTATAAACTAAATTATAAATACTTTTTTAATAAAAAAGCATAAAAGTCTTAATTTGTATGCCTTTAGATTATCATGCAACCTGCGGGTATGAGCATTATAAATCTGACTGATGCCATTAGCTAAGTTATTGTGCAAAAAATTATGTAGACAGTGTACATTATTATTTATCAATTTAATTTTTTCAAACTAACCCTATTATATTTTTAAAAATAAATGCTATTAGAATAAAAGTGAAAAAAATTATTCAGCATTTTTGGATAAGAACGACCGATTTATTTAAACAATTTATATTATTTAAGACAATCTGATAATATGATTATTTAAGACAATCATAATTAAAGATTTGTCTTAAATCTTTAATTATGCAGAGGTATATTTTCAAATTAATGTAATTATATAGTTATGCAAATGTATAATAATTTTTTAAAACTGGATATAAGATCCAACCAGGCAATTTTGAATAAAATATGAACACATTCAAATTAATTTTTGCTTTCAGACAAAAGTTGGCAATCAGGGGACACTAATGTCTTTAATTGGAATACTCAGAATATATTTGCTTCACACTTGAACTATAGAAATCCACTAAGAATTTAAGAAAAACTTAGTTGAATAGTTCCAGAAAAATGTATCCACATAAAATATAACTTCATATTTCAGCATCCTGTCTTTGACGTTCAACGATTTCAAATTCCGACCGTATACATCACTCCTAGTAAAAAGAACGTAAAGCATATAGAAAAATATGTTATAGATCTCCTCACATATGTCTTATTTCCTTTTTTCGCATATCTAGCATCCAGCGCACGTACCTATCCCAACTGGTAACTTCCCAAATAAAAAAGAACCTGGTCTAACTTTTATATTATAGGACATATATCTATATACATAACATGCATACGGATCTACGAGCATTTATATATATTATATATATATATATGCTCCCAGATCCTGTCTCTGTCTAAATATGGGCGGTTACAGGACATTCATTGTATAAAAATATGTGGCCCCCTGTAGGTGGCGCTTTATTTTTTAAGGGGCTTTAGACTTGCAGATAGTGTTGAATAGTTTATTGAATTGGCTCTTTATTTCCATGCATGCAAAGTTGAAAATGTGGCGTGGAATATAGAGAGGATGTTTCCCTTTTGATGTTGCCGTCAACGTGATCGGCCTAAATCCGCCTTCTGAACGGCGGGGGTAATGTATAAAACAAGGGGTTCTGCCCAGACCGCCATCCTAAGTGATTTGCGGCAAATCGCCGAAAATGCCTGCATCGCCAAACCACAAATCAAAAGCTGTGTGTTGCATAACGCGATTCAGATGTGAAGGCCTTTTTTTTTACATACAGCATCTTCATTCTCTTCTTTTCTATTCTTCAACAAAATAGAATAGACGTGATTGTTTAAAAATAAAGTAACTTATTGATTTATTTCTGGCTATTGGTTTTAAGAGATATGAAATGTTTTTCATGTAAGCATGGATCTTTTATTGATATTGATCTTCTTTTTTTTATTTAATTATTATTTTTTGCTATATTTTTGTTCGTGTTTATGGCTATATCCTTTCTATCAATCATTTTCAGCAATGCAATATGAAAAGAAATTGTTATTAATTTAAAATAGCAAACACGTTTTTCTAATTTAAAATTTATTTATCTTTTTGTTGATTGACGACGATTTACTAGGGTGACGGAGAACCTTTTCTTAAGCTTTAAACCCATCGTCTACTTTGTGAATAAGAGAAGTTGCTTAAAATATATATATATAATATTAATTTATTAAAAAAATTATGTATATATTTATATATTATTATTATTATTATAAGTTTTAAGTAAGGAATAAAAGTTTAAAAGGGTGAAAAAGGTAATAAAAAATAAGGGGAAATTGTGAATGCATGGTAATTCGGAAAAGAGGATATCGAAACGTTAATGAATTATATTCAGTACAGCGCGAGGTCTTTTTGGGATTTTGAAATCGGAAATGTCGTATCGTAGTTGCCCAGATCATTCAAAATAGAATTATTAATATTTGGAAAGAAGATATAAAAATGTTGTGCAATTTTGTAAACAAATTCTTTAAAACTTAAAAGGGTTCACATATTTTTATACAATGCACAGTCCTGTATCCGCCCATATTTAGACAGACGGATCTGGGAGCATGTATATATATATAAAGAGGGAAAGTTTTTATCTTTTCTATTTAACATATTCAGAAATATTCTATAAAGTAATTAAAAAATTTGAATCAACTTCTATCTATTTGACACTCAAAAATCTTATAATTTGGTGCTTTTTAGCAGCATATCACAGCGATTTCAAATTTCATATGTTAAATGCGTATTAGTTAAATCGCTAGAAACCAAATAATACTTATTAAAATAAGTATAGATTAAATATAGAACTTGTTAATTTACTACTAATCTAACAGCCTAGAAATATTCATGTATTTTGCTAGCACTGGAAGTGCACGTTTGATACAGGCAGGGTAGTTTAAAATTCAAAGCAAAAATAAAGTGGACAAAGAATATCTATCGGTAGGAGAGACATGCAGTTTAAAGATTAATATTCAACGATCACAGAATTTTGTGTGACATTAAAAGAAAAAGGTTAAAATTTTTTACGGTAGAAGGTGTTACTGTAGATAATTCCATGAAAGTTACATGTTGTATATCATTCACAGAATCCCAAAATTTGATATAAAAATAATGAATATTCCTTTGCACATTGCACATTGCAAAATCTTTTGATACTCAATATAATTTGATGCTTTTTAGTAGCATAACTTAATGCATAGTAGCTAACTCGTCAGAAACAAAATAATACTTATTAAGTAAGAGTAGATTAAATAGAACTTGTTAACTTGATACTAATCTAACAGCATAGAAATATTTATATATTTTGCTAGCATTGGAAGTATACATTTGATGCATACAGGGTGGTTCAAAAATTCAATGCAAAAATAAAAACGCGACAAAAATACCTATTGGTAAGAGAGACACATGCAGTTTTTAGATTACTATTCAATAAGGTACAGGGATTTGGTGTGACTTTGAAAAATAATGTTAAAACTCTCTAGAGGATGTTTCTGTAGATAATTCCATGAAAGTTGCATGATGTATATCACCGAATCCAAATTTTGGGAAATAATTGTGTGCACACTTTTAACACGAAAAATAACTATAATTCATAGTGTTATTATGAATGAAAATGCACAGTCTATCTATTCGTATTTTTTGACATCACGTGAAGTAAATCAGGAATTCCTGCAGCTACAGTTTGTCAAGCCCTTCAAATTGCATTACGAAAAATCCGCATAGCAACATGTTGAACAACTGCTGCCCCTGGATGAACCTAAGGAAGAACCTTTAGACCCTACGAAAATGGAGAAAGACGACACTTGAGTACTTAACATTTGATTGACTGATCAGACACATTTTTAGTTAGACGAGACAGTTAATTCTAAAAATTACTGCATTTGGACTACTAGAAACTCTTACTAGTACGGTCAACACCAGTGTGTGTGCCAGTGTGTTGCTGATTTGCCGTAATGTTGATTAATCCTTTTATCTTGCAGAATGTTGTGTCAAAGGCCTAAGGGCTGGTGCCACGCACTATAACATACTTAATTTATTATGTACCACTGTATTTCCTAACCTACATGAACGCAATGAATTATACACAACCGTTTCTAGGGCCGATGAAGCTCCACCTCAAACGGACGTCAAGTGATTGAGTGACTACGGCACGATCACCTTTTGAGCTGGCATGGCAGACATGAGGACATAATACCGCAACTGCACTCAGTGTTGAAATACGATGGATATATTAGCATTTACAGATATAAATCAGGATGATACAAATGTCTTATTTAACAATTGTTATCTCTTTTTTTCACCTTTCCTCTCCTGCAGGAGTAGGAGTACGCTCGCTAATTTTTTCATATGTGTCAAACAAAAACTATGTGTGATGACGAATTTTAATCTGTAAGTTGCATGTCTCTTCCACCAATAAATCTTCCTTTTTAAATCTCATTTTATTTTTGCACTGAACTGTAGAATCACCTCTTAGAGAGATAAAGAGATGTACTAGAAATGTTTTCGTGCTGTAGACAGAAACTGCTTTCCGGATGGCTCAGTGGCTAATGCTCTGGCGTTCGGTACCACAGGGTTCAAATCCCGGTGGTGACATGGATGATTGTACTGGTTCGGAAAGAACTTTAATATGACTGTAGAGTGTTGGGTGTAGGGCTGACAATCCTTACACGTAAAAAAGAAAACGTTCCTCTAATCTGACAGTAGTCAGACAGCCCTGGCCCATCATGAAGCTGTTGTGCCAATGAAGAAAAAAATCTCACTAAAAACTGTATCATAACATATTTGAATGTACCCTTTTATTTAAAGGACATGCCAAAATTATCTTCCATATTGATATTCTTATTTTCAAAAGCTTTTTTACTAAAATAATTTATAGTAAATGCAATTACGTAGAGTTATAGCAGAAACATGACAACATATTTTTGAATAATTTTTTAATTTTTCAAATTTTATAATTTTTTTCTTATAAAATAATAAAATAATTTTATAACTGTTGTAAAAGTACAGAAAAAAATATAAAACTTGTTTTAAAATAATTATCATTATTATTAATTACTGTAACTATTGTTATTATTATTAATTATTGTAAATTTTTCAAAATTTTCATAAACTAAATAACCTGCAGCATAAAGAGCAATATAAGATAGGAGAAAAATATTCTCTAAATATACATTTAAATAAATTAAATAAGCTAATTTTTATTAATATTTTACAAATAATACATTTATATCACTAAACTTCCAAAATCAGTATTCATAAAAGTATCCATACTTGAAAACATTGATATGCGTTTACTAGAAGTAAAAAGGATAAAAATATGTAAAATTTACTCAAAGGAAAAAATATGTTTTTCAGAAAACAAAATTACACTTTATGGAAAGTTTATTAAATTCTATATAAGTTTTCCAAGGTAATAAATCTTGGAACATACATCAAAAATTACGTCAAAGATAGAATTACACAAGAAATACGAGAATGGCAAGCAAAAAATCCATCTGATAATCGTCTGTCTTGGTGAAAATGTGAAGATCTAAACGTGCGCTTCATTTCACTTCTCTCGTCTTCTGAAAATTGTCTGCTGCTACGCAATCACGCCGAATTCCTTCGAAGAGGGAGGCAATCGTTTTGAGTGACGTTTACTCTATCATGTGACATTTTTTCGATGAAGGAAAACCTGAAAGAGGGTTTTTGAGGGGGAGGAGTTAAAAAATATAAAAAGAAAAGTAATAGGAAGGAAAAAAATATATATCACACATTCATTCCCTCTTCAAAAAAAAAAAAAAAAAAAAAAAAAGGGTGAGAAGTTCTTCAAGAGAGAAGATGAAAATTCCCACTTTTATTTCCGAACCCTTATTTAGAACATTCTCCATCTAAACCCCCTCCCTCTCTCACCCCCTTCTTTCAAAATTCGAAAGGCGAGAAATATTACACCACTTCCGATGGGAATTGAAATCTGGCAACAGGAATGAGAGAAGAAGGAAAAAAAAATAGGAGAAGCACTGCGGATATTTCTTTTGAAGTATTATTTATTTATTATTTATTTTTCACTCTTTGCGTTCTTCTATTTTCGCAGTAAGTTACGTTTTTTCCTTTTTTGGCCAAAAACCATCTTAGTGATCTCTTCCGACTTTATCGGTCACGTTCGTTCATTTTTGAAAGAAGATGATACTCTTGAAAATACCGCCGTGCTGTAGGTTCGTGTTCAATACTTCATTCAGAGACAATAATGTAGAAGAGCGGGAAAGGCAACTTTATTTCTTGCGTGTTTGTGAAGTGTTACGTTATTTTTTTTTTCCACTCGTGGTTTACATAGGCCCAAATGACAATAACTATAAATTGAATCTAGTAAAGAAATTTCCTTTTTCCCCTTTTTTTCCTCAAATAAATAAATAAATAAAAGAGCTATTTCTCGCAAAGACATAATATGAGGCTATTTTTTCCATATGCTAGTGAGTCGTAGATAGCGTAGATTTTTATTTGGAAATCCTTTCACTTTAAATTTCCTCCCATTTATCAAATTGTAAATTGAAAATTGATTTTCCCTCTTTTTGAGAAAATGGCGTGTTGAATGCAGCAATATTAAATCAGATAATTGAAGCATTTTAAAAGGTGTTTATTATTAATGATACGTGGTAAATAAAGGATTGTCTGTCGAATTTTATTGTAAAATGCTAATTTTTAAGAGAAATTGCATTGAAATATATTACATAAATTATAATTTGAAACCTTTAAAAACATACAATCGCTTAAAAGCATGTATTCACATAATTAAAAAATATGGAGAGCTCATTTAGAAAGCATTGTTGCAATCATTGAAACTGCAATTAAATATTTGCACAATATTGTGTATTAATGTCCGAATTGGGGCTCAGTGGTAACGTTCGCAGTTGGTGATCATTAGGGTTGAGGTTCCATCCGCTGATGGCTTTGTTGTAGATACTGCTTTAAATAAAATGGAGAGGCCTGATGGCTTTGTAATGTTCAGCATCTTGCTTCGTGAGTCGGACTGCCTGGTTCCTTCAGCGTTTTCTCCCATACGATACCAAAATGCCGAGTAGTTTCTCCCTATAAGTCCACCTGGAAGACACTCGCTCTCATTCTGCATTGCAGGACACTGAGAATTAGACACACACATATAGTGTATTAATAAATGATGTGGTTCAATTTAGAATGCCTATCAATATAAAAATTATCAACTGAAACCAAAACTACAAACATTTTAAAATCTATTTTAAGCCATGTGACGTTAAACAACGGAAGCTCTCTTTTATGAATTAAATATTTGCTTTGCATGTGCAACTGTTTAATCTTCAATCCATTAATTAATTATCTGTATCTGAAAGATATGCAAAAAGATTCCTGATATAAGAGAGATTACATAAGATCTTAAACATCAATACTCACTGTGACTTGACCACGCGTCACACAAAAATAAATTTTGCTATGGAAGTTATCTATTATATTTTTATTTCATTTATCTAAGCAAGATAATAAAAAATTAAATAATACAATATAATAAATAGTAAAAACTGAATTTTATACGTGACGATACATTAACTAAATAATGATTTTATATGTGTTTCGATTTTTTTTTTTTTTTTTTTTTTACTAATCAAGAACAAAAATTATTACTCAGATACATTTTGTTTTCATATTAAAATTAATGGTTGATACTCTTTCTTCACGAATGTACTGGTTTCAAACAAATCAGAAAAATTATGATTGAGGAATTTCTAATCAAAGGAATTTAATGAAGTTGGGCAAAACACTAATTAAAAGGTACGTCATAAATCAGGCACAAAATCAAAACAATTGGTTCGTCTGTCTTCAAAACATATCGAAACATACCATAAAAACAAAACATAAAAGTGAACAGATTCCACTTGTAGTGAGATAACCATTAACATGAATTGCAAATGTTGTAGAAGAACAAGAGTTGCAAATGTTCTAGGAAAAACAAGAATTGCAAACGTTGTAGAAGAACAAGAATTGAAAATGTTTGGCCCTAAATACAATTAATTTAAATGTCATTAGTTTCACTATCTCGCATAACATGTTCAGACGCAGCATTACTTTCTAAGTAAATTAATGTAGTTTTCATGGACAATTGTTTTAGTAGTGTTATTACACTGTTTTTGACATTTTCCTGAATTTTTGAGATTAGTCTATGAATTAGCACTCTGGCGCTCGGTGCCATAAGTTTCGGGTTTGAATCCCGGTGTTGCCATGGATGCTTATAGTGGTTCGAATCCACTTTAAACCGTAGATTACTGTCTAATATGATTGTTGGCAGTGCAGCTGGCAAACCTACCCGTTAAAAGTAACCATCTTTTGTACTCGCATTGTTTCCGGAAGGGATTACTTTGAAGGCGATGAAATAAATTTGGAGGAATAAATAAAGAGTTTTTGAAAAAAAAATTAATTGGTATTACTTTTTGGGCAGAGTAGTATATTGTGTAATTTAAATTTTAATTATTCAAAATTAATTTTTTTTTATTATTATATTTAAAATCGCTCTTAAAATATTTTTCTCCAATATTAAATTATATTTTCTCCTTGTTTGACTCTGTCCAATTTGCCCGCTTGTCAATCTGTCACACATTGATAATCGAGGTTAATTTAGAATAAGCGAAAACAAATAAAAATAATACTCATCGACAATAAAAATCTACAAGCCTTTTTGTAACAGCTTATGTTCTAATTATTTTTAAAAATAATTTTGAGCTTTTCAACTTTAATCACATAAATAATTCTCATTAAAAATTTTTATTATAATACGATTATAATCTTTCAGATATACTTTTATTAATCTAAATGATGTATACATTATATTATAATTATTTTAATATCGATATTAATTAAGTACTTAATTTCGATTAAAGAACTATTGAATTAATTAACAATTTATAGAAATTATAAATATTTAAATAAATAAATAGTATGCTGAAGTAGACAGAAATAATTATTTTGTATGTCTGATTGCTATTATAATTAGCGAACAGTTTCCATTTGAAACATTATTAAAAATAAATTTTATGTGAGAGATAAATAAATATTCAGTTTATTTAATAACAGCGTTTTAGATAATGCATAGAAATAGTTATACTTTCTTTGAAGAAAAGGAATAATTCTATTTAGAAACTCTTTTACAATTCCAAAAAAAAAGAAAAAAAATACTACTCATATTCAATTTGCATCCTTCGAAGTCCTTCAGACATTTTTTTCAAAATTCAATACATTTCAGACACATTTTTTTTCTCTTTCTTTTCTTTCTAAAATCAAAAACTGAGATCTCAAAATGAAATTTTCGCCAAACTAAATATATGATCACGAAAAGGCATTGCAAAATTCATACGCTTTTGAAATTCAAAGAATAATCTACAAAACTCTTCGAGAGACCGGGCAGATAATGCAGAGCATAAATACAAAACGGTACAAACAAAATTAACTAGCCCAAATAATAAATAAAATAAAAAATCAATATGTATCGGAAAAGAAGTAAGTTCAAATAACATTGAATCGGTGAAAAAGAATATAGAGAAGCAGATTTTATGACACACCGTTATTTGGGAAAGTTGTTTAAATGTCCTTTCTTTTCCCTGGCTGTTTATCACAATTTTTATAGGCCGGGATGAGATAGGTCGGCAATATGACGAAAAAAAGAACACCCACGAATCAAAACCATTCCATATTTCTTATACCATCATCCCCCTCCTTATTAAGTGTATCGGGAAGAACTTTTATGACTCTAAATTTGAAGTGTTGCATAATTATGAATTAGTGTTGAAATAATTATTTTGTATGTCTCATTGCTATTCTAATTAGCAAAATGTGTCCATTTGAAACATTATTAAAAATAGGTTTTATGGGAGATATAAATAAATATTCAGTTACTTAATAATAGTGTTTTATATAATGCATAAAAATAGCTATACTTTATTTTGAAGAAAAGAAATAATTCTATTCAAAAAGACTTTTACAATTCCAAAATTACAGAGAAAAATATTATTTATAATTTACAATTCCACTCATATTCAATTTACATCCTTCGAAGTCCTTGAGACATTTTTGTTCAAAATTCAATACATTTCAGATGCTTTTTTTTTTTCTCTCTGTTTCTTTCAAAAATCAAAAACTGAGATCTCGAAATGAATTTTTCGCCAAAATGAATATATGATCACGAAAAGGCATTGCAAAATTCATACGACTTTGGAATTCAGAGAATAATCTACCAAACTCTTCGAGAGACCGTCAGATAATAAAGATCATGAATACGAAACGGTACAAAATAAATCAAGTAGCCCAAATAATAATAATAATAAAAAAATCAATATGTATCGGAAAAAAAGTAAACTAAAATAACATAGAATTGGTGACAAAAAGTATAGAGAATCAGATTTTATGACATCGCTATTTGGGAAAGTTGTTTAAACGTCCTTTCTTTCCCTGACTGTTTATCACAATTTTTATAGGCCGGGATGAGATAGGTCGGCAATATGACGAAAAAAGAACACCCACGAATTAAAGACATTCCATATTTTCTACCATTAAAGGTATTGGAAAGAACTTTTTACTACTCTAAATTTGAAGTGTTGCCCCTTTCTTGAAGAAGAAGATATGATTTAGTGGCACGTTTTTTATTTGAGTCTGTAGAATCGGACGATGCCCGGCTTATGTTACTTCACTTTATCTGCACTTTATTATTCGAGAATAATGAGTGGAACGACGAATGAGAAACGAGCCAAGTTTACAGTGTGCAAGGAAAGGGGAATTTTACGTTCTTCTTTGGAACGTAATTTCGAACAAGCGAATTTTAGTGAGACAGTATGAGACACAACCAGAAATTTAAACGTCTAAGAATTTTAGCACTACTGACTGGGGCCTGCCTTTATTCTCGTTTTGCTTTTGTTTCAGGTTTCCTTTGCTTATTGAAGAAGTTTTCCAGCGATAAATTTCTGGGGGATTCGTGCTGCTGGCTTTTTATGTATGTTATTCGAGTTTTCGAGATGCCAAACTCTGAAATTTAAGATCTAACATAAGCATACTTTTGCATGATGGAAATGGAAAATATTTCTTTAGTGTGGTTCTAATTCAAGTTGTTGGCAATATTTTAGAAGCGTTCAATTTATTAGCAAAGAAAGAGGCAGTTGCAATTTATTCCTGAAGTAAATGTATAATTTTTTTGTCTTGTCAAACTTAAATGCCCATGTGTGTCCTCGACTAGATTAAAATCATTGGATAAAAACAAACTAAATTTACATTTGATTTTTTTAAAAATGAGTTTATGAGGTTATTTTATCTTGTTTTAAGCTGTAATTTAAAAATTTAGTTCATAATTTTATTTTGGTTAATATATGACGTAAACTATTTAAACTACTGTTATGATTCAACTTATTTTTGTAGTTTTTTTTAAGTTACATGCATTTTTTTTTGGCCTTTTTAATCACATTTTTAAAACACACGGAAAATTCCTTTTTAAAAGAACACTTCTCAACCAATAATTTTTCCTGCAGATTATGCACAATATGCACCTTGCATAGAATATGTATTTCGTTGATTTTGTTCACTTAATTCGTTGTGTAATCTTGGATATTTTTGTAAAGTATTTTGTAGGATGAAAAAAGAAGTTAAAACATTTAATTTTAGATTTTAAAATTCTTAACCTTTTTTTTTTTCAGTTTGCTGAATAAAATACTAATTAATATATGTTTACAGGTATAATATTAGTTAAATAATGTTCGAACAGTTCTTATTACAGTATATAATTGTTTTGTAGAAAATTAATTTGTAAATTATAATATCTGAATCTTTAATCGCTTCCAAATGGTTAATGCTTTTATTAATATATTAGTAAGATATTAGATATAAGGTATTTATTTTAGGTTGTTTATTAAATATTCTGCAATTAATTTCATTTATAAATGTTCTGCTGCTTTTATCTACTCATTTTTTAAACTATTTGGAACCAATTTTCTGTATTATTACACTAATCTCTACGAATCTTTAACTTGAAAAGCGTACAAGACGTAATATTATGAAATTTTTAGATTTTTTAATATGTGACATAATTTAAAAACTCAAAATTTATCTTTAATCAGGAACTCAAAATTTATACAGAAACTTCTATAACAAAATATTTTAATTTTGTACACCTTTCAGATATCTTTTTAATACGAGCTGTGAGATTATTAAACTCAAAACATTTACATTTTTTTTTTTTAAAATGAGTTTATTCGATTTTGTGATCTTGTAAAAACTGATATGCATTTCTCAAACTTCAAATAGTCATTCAAGAGTTAATCCTTAAATAGGTTATATATAACTATATTGGTAATTATTAAATAGGTTAAGTTACCCTTCACAGCTTTTTGTCGACCATTACATATATATATATTAAGTGAAAACCCCTGTTTATTGCTATTATGGGGCAGAAACCCCCCAAAACAAGACACACCAGATAACTTGGCTATCGTGTGAGACTTTTATACAAATTATCATAATCGCTGTTTATTTTTCTCTTTATCTCAGATCAATAGCTGCAACGGACGCTGCCTGGCTACAAACCAGAGCCTTTTTGCATGGTAGTAAAAATAATTTTACCACAAGCTGGGTTGCAGTTGATATTGAGCTTTAGATTTCGTTGTCAATAATCCGTTTACAGGATACGTGCATCAAATTCATTAATGTTATCATGAAAACTTTTTAATATAATTTGCATGGACTATTGAATTATTATACGTCATTGGCAAGAAATCTTTAATCATTGATTAGTATCAAAAAGCATAACTAAAGATTGATTTTACTATCAGTTTTTGTCTGGTGATTGGTATGAAAAATTTTCATGTTTGAAGAAATACATCGTCAAAGCATCTTCAAAATAGTGAACGTCATATATCACTAGTAGAATAAATCTTTGAAACTTATAAAACAAATAGTTTTTCATACGCATAAAAGAATTATCTAAAAATAGATATAAAAACGTCAAAATATATTTATTTTATATATGTTTGATATGGATATATGTAACAACTTTTAAAATATTTTGAAAATAACTTCAAGTTTGATAAATAGCAACCGGAATCATTAACAATTTTAAATCAATTTCGAAATTCCTATATCAAAATCTTTAAACAGATTGAATCTAGCTTAAATTCAAATTTGAAATAAACTTTTTTTAATGTCTGCGAAAAAAATTATAAAATTAAGATTTAATTATTTTAACTAATAATTATACAGAAAATAAATGCTCATTTCGAGGGGATTATATTTCAGCACTAAAACTTTATAATTATCTCTGTAAGTTATCTTAAATTCCTCGGAGTAAGTTTAATCTTTTATTCGTACACATATCTATATAAATTTATATATTTTCCTATGACATAATCATCTATTTATGTAATGTATGAATTATAATTTCCAGCATAACTCAAAACTGTAACATTCAAAGCCCAATCTTTATTTCTCTGGATTTATTATTTTATTCTAGAAATTGCGTCAGCTAAAATTGCGAAAATATTTTTAATAATTTTTAAATTAAATGAAAGTCTTATTTTTGATGCCTTTAGATTTTTCATGCCACCTGCGGGTATCAGCAATATAAAACTGACTGATGCCATTAGTTAAGTTATTGTGCAAAAAATTATGTAGACAATTTACAGTATTATTTATCAATTTAATTTTCAAACTAACCCGTTATATTCTTAAAAATAAATGCTATTAGATTAAAAGTGAAAAAAAATTATGAGCATTTTTGGATAAGAACGATTGATTTATTTAAGCAATTTATATTATTTAAGACATTCTGATAATCTGATTATTTAAGACAATCATAATTAAAGATTTGTCTTAAATCTTTTAATCACGCCATTGTATATTTTCAAATTAATGTAATTATATAGTTACTAATTATACAACTAATTATGTAACTAATTATGTAATGTAATTATATTTTGAAACTGGATATAAGATCCAACCAGGCAATTTTGAATAAAATATGAACACATTCAAATTAATTTTTCACTTTCAGACAAAAGTTGGCAATCAGGGGACACTAATGTCTTTAATTGGAATACTCAGAATATATTTGCTTCACATTTTAAATATAGACATCCACTAATAGTTTAAGAAAAATTAGTTGAATAGTTCCAGAAAAATGAATCCATATAAAATATAACTTCATATTTCAGCATCCTGTCTTTGACGTTCAACGATTTCAAATTCCGACCGTATACATCACTCCTGGTAAAAAGAACGTAAAGCATATAGAAAAAAATATGTTATAGATCTCCTCTCATATGTCTTATTTCCTTTTTTCGCATATATAGCATCCAGCACACGTACCTATCAACTGGTAACTTCACAAATAAAAAAAGAACCTGGTCTAACTTTTTACATTATATGACATATATCTATATACATAACATAGGATCTACAAGCATTTTATATATATATTATATTGTTCCCAGATTCTGCCTCTGCCTAAATATGGGCGGATACAGGACTGTGCATTGTATAAAAATATGTGGACCCCTGTAGGTGGCGCTATTTTGAAGGGACTTTAGACTTGCAGATAGTGTTGAATAGTTTATTGAATTCGCTCTTTATTTCCATGCATGCAAAGTTGAAAATGTGGCATGGAATATAGGGAAGGATGTTTCCGGCACGATGTTGCCGTCAACGTGATCGGCCTAAACCCCTTCTGAACTGCGGCGGGTAATGTATAAAAACAAGGAGTTCTGCCCGGACCGCCATCCTAAGTGATTTGCGGCAAATCGCCGAAAAATGCCTGCATCGCCAAACCACAAATCAAAAGCTGTGTGTTGCATAACACGATTCAAGAATAAAGGTCTTTTTATACACATTTTCAATTATTTCCTTTCTATTCTTAAACAACATAGAATAGGCATGATTATTTAAAAATAAAGTAAATTATCGATTTGTTTCTGGCTATTGGTTTTAAGAAATATGAAATATTTGTCATGTAATCATCGATCTTTTATTGATGTTGATGTTCTTTTTATTAAATTATTATTATTATTATTATTTTTACTATATTTTCACTCGTTTTTAAGACTATATCTTTTCTATCAATCCTCTTCAGCAATGAAATATGAATAAAAATTAATATTATTAAATAGAGCAAACATGTTTACTAATCTAATTTAAAATTTATTTATATTTTCTATGATTGACGACGATTTGCAGGGTGACGGAGTGACTTGGTTGCATAGCAATCTCTATTGACAGCTTTGTGAATAAGAGAAAGTTTCTTAAGCTTTAAGTCCATTGATTAGATAGAAAAGGAGTAATATATATATATATGTTTATTATTAATTTATTATGAAAATTATGTATATATATTTTTATATTATTATTACTATAAATTTTAAGTAAGGAATAAAAGTTTAAAAGGGTTAAAAATATAATAAAAAATAAACAATATGGGGAAATTGTGACTCAGCGGAGAAACTGCATTGTAAATAGGAAAGGAGGATATCGAAACTTTAATGTATAATATTCAGAACCGCGCGAGGTCTTTCGCGATTTTGAAATTGAAAATATCGTAATCACAGTTGCCTAGATCATTCATTCGAAACAAAATTATATATATTTGGAATGAAGATATAAAAATGTTATGCAATTTTGTAAACAAATTCTTTAAAACTTGGAAGGGAAACTTTTTATCTTTTCATTATTTTTCTATTTAACATATTCAAAAATATTATATAAAGTAACTAATTAAAAATGTTACTCTACCTCTAATTATTTGATATTCAAAAATCTTATAATTTGATGCTTTTTAGTAACATATCGCAGCGATTTCAATTTTCATAAGTTAAAAATATATAAGTTAACTCGTTAGAAACCAAAATAAGGCTTATTAATGCTAGCTTAAATAGAACTTGTTAACTTACTACTAATCTAACAGCATAGTAATATTTTATATATTTTGCTAGCACTGATACTTTTGATACATGCAGGGTGGTTCAAAAATTCAATGCAAAAATAAAATGCGAATAAAAAAATATCAATAAATCGGAGACACGCAATTTTTAGATTAATATTCAACGTGGTACAAGAGTTTTTTTTGTGACATGAAAAAAATGTTAAACTCTTGATGGTAGAGGGTGTTACTGTAGATAATTCCATGAAAGTTACATGTTGTATATCACTAGCAGAATCCAAAATCTGGATATAAAAAATAATGAATGTTGATGTGCACAATTTTGATGCGCAAAAATAACTATAGTGCGTAATGATATTATAATTGAAAAATGCACAGGCTAACTATTCGTATTTTCACTTTTTCATCCGGCATCACGTGAAATAAATCAGGCATAATTGCAATTACAATTTGAAAGCCCTTCAATGGGCATTATGAGGCATTCGTACAGCGACTAACATGTTGAGCAACTGCTACCACAGGGTGGAACAAAGTGAAAACTTCTGAACGGTATACCTTTTTCGAAAATGGAAAAAGGGAACACTTGATTATTTAACATTTGACTGACAAATCAGGTGTATTTCTAGTTAGACGGGAGAGTTAATTCTTAAAAATTGCTGCATTTGTACTACTATAAACCTTACGAGTTCGCTCAAGTATCATTGCATCCAGTATGTTATGGATTTTGCAGTATTGTTCATGATTAGCCCTTTATCTATGTTATGGACCTAAACGGTAGAGCCATGCATTATAACGTAATATAATTTATTAAGAACCATTTTTTTCCCCCTAGCCTACAGGAGGAGCACAATGAACTATACATGACCGTTTCCATAGTCAACAAAGCTCCACAGCAAAGGGACGTCAAATGATTGAATTACTACGCCACTGATCACCCTTTGAGCAGAAGTAGCAGTCCTAACTGACCTCCAAGACCCGCCAAGATCAACATATCCACACGCAGTGATTACTCGCTGGGAGTTATTTCAAATGATATATCCATTAAGATTTTATCAGCAGTTAAAGATTCCATGCATCAAGAAATACAAGCCATTCCGTCGGCAAGCTGCTTCGTATTGCATCGGACATAATACCGCAACTGCACTCAGTGTTGGAATAGTGGACATATTGAGCATTTACAGTTATAAATCATGATGGCATAAATGTCTCATTTAACAATTGCTAACTCTTTTCTCTCCCCCCTCTTCCCCTGCATGAGTAGGAGTACACTCTATTATCAAGAGTTTGAATTATTTCTTTTTAGTGTGTCACACAAAATCCAGTATAATAGTGAACTTTAATTTGCAAGCTGCATGCCTCTCCGCCCAATAGATCTTTCTTATTAAATCTCATTTTCCTTTTTGCACTGATCTTTATAATCTTTATAGAGAAACAAAAGAGATGCACTCAAACATTTTTTGTGGGTGCTCTAGACAGAGACTACGGACCGAGTGACTAGGTTTTTTGTGCTCGGTGTTACAGGTTTCGTGTTTGAATCCTTTCGGTGTAATGGATGATTGTAGTGGTTCAGAATCCCTTTAAAAAACGTAGTTCCAAATCTAATATGGCTGTAGTGCGTTAGGCGTAGATCTGACAATCCTACCTGTAAAAAAAAAACGTCTCCTGTCTCAAATTCTGCAAAGTAGGCAGACGGCCTTGGCCCATCATAGGGATGTTGCGCCATTGAAGTCTGCAAGAAAACAATTTGTATGAAATCTTTTTCTTTATTAATTTTTAATTATATTGTATTTTTAAGGTTAAGATATTTCGTATTCCTCAAAAAAGAATCTCAAAGAAATCTCACTAAAAAACTGCATAATAACAGATTTGAATGTACGATTTATTTAAATGGCTAGACAAAATTTTCTTCCATATTGATATTCTTATTTCCAAAACTTCTTTTAATAAACTAATTTATAGCAAATGCAATTACCTAACGTTATAACAGAAAAATCACAGCATATTTTTTAACACTTTTTGAAAAATCGCAGCTTATTATTATTTTTATTTTTTTATTTTTGAGACTGCAATCTAAAATTTCACTTAAATGTGTTTCATTTTATAATTTTTTTCTTATAGAAACTGTTGTGAAATTTAAAAAAAAAAAAGGAAAATTTGTTTTAAAAATTATTATAAAAACTTAATTTATTGCTTAACGATTCTCAAAGTAATTATTATTGTTTTAAGTTTAATAAAAAAAAAATTAACGATTTAATCCATTACTTTAAAAGATGGATTTTATCATCTTGAGATGAATAACATAAGTTAAATTATTAAATAAATAAATATTAATTTATTTTATGATGACCTCTAATTAAATTAAAACCTTAAAAACTATTTTTGATTTCATTCTAAAATTGTTTTAGTATTCAAATTTTAATTAATAGAATAGAATAAATAAGCAATAAAATAAACTGTAAATTATTCAAAATTTTCAAAAACTAGATAACCTGCAGTTTAAAGTGCAATATAAAGTAAGAGAAAAATATTTTCCGAATGTAAATTTAAATAAATTAAATAGGATCATTTTTTATTAAAATTTATAAATAAAACAATCATATCACCAAACTACCAAAATTAGTAATGTTAAAATATCCATTCTTGAAAACATTGATATACGTTCACTAAAAGTAAAATGTATTAAAATATATAAAATTTACTCAAAGAAAAAAAAATATGTCTATCAGAAATCAAAATTCCAATTTATGGAAAGTTTTTAATTCTATATAGTTTCCCGAGGTAATAAATCTTGGAATATACATCAAACAATTACGTCGAAGATAGAATTACACAAGAAATACAAGAATGACAAGTAAAAAATTCATCTGATAATCATCTGTCTTGGTGAAAATGTGAAGATCTAACCGTGCACTTCATTTCACTTCTCTCGTCTTCTGAAAATCGTCTGTTGCTACGCAATCACGCCGAATTCCTTCGAAGAGGAGGCAATCGTTTTGAGTGTCGTTTTTGCTCTATCATGTGACATTTTTTCGATGAAGGAAAATCTGAAAGAGGGTCTTTTGAGGGGAGGGGGAGTTAAAAAATATAAGGAAAATAATAGAAAGGAAAAAATATATATATCACACATGCATTCCCTCTTCAAAAAAAAAAAAAAAAAGATGAGAAGTTCTTCAAGAGAAGATGAAAAGCCACTTTTATTTCGAACATTTTCCGTCTAAACCCCTCCTCTCACCCCTTTTTCAAAAATTCGAAAGGCGAGAAATATTACACCACTTCCGATGGGAATTGAAATCTGGCAACAGGAATGAGAGAAGAAGTAAAAAAAAAAAAAAATGGTGAAGCACAGCGGATATTTCTTTTGAAGTATTATTCATCTATTATTTATTTTTCTCTCTTGCGTTCTTCAATTTTCGCAGTGAGTTACGTTTCTCCTTTTTGGCCAAAAACCATCTCAGTGATCTCTTCCGACTTTTATCGGTCACGTTCGTTCATTTTGGAAGAGGATGATACTGTTGAAAATACCGGCGTGCTGTACGTTCGTGTTCAATACTTCATTCAGAGACAATAATGTAGAAGAGCGGAAAGGCAACTTTATTTTTGTGTGTGTGTGAAGTGTTACCTTTTTTTTTTTTTTCCACTAGGCCCAAGTTCACATATAAATTGAATCTAGTGAAGAAATTCTTTTTTCCTTAAATTGATTTTCAAGTAAATAAATAAAAGGGCCATTCCTCGCAAGGCGTAATATGAGGCTATTTGTTTCATATGCTAGTGCGTCGTAGATAGCGTAGATTCTTATTTGGAAATTCCTTTCACTTTAAATTTCCTCCCTATTTATCAAATTATAAATTGAAAATTGAGTTTTGCTCTTCTTGAGAAAATGACGTGTTGAATGCAATAAAATTAAATCAGATAATTAAAGCATTTTAAAATGTGTTTATTATAAATGATTCTTGGTAAATAAAGGATTATCTTTTGAATTTTAAAAAAAAAAAAATTTTTTTTAGAGAAATTCCACTGACACGAACCTTTACAAAAACTTTAATTTGAAAACCTTGTAAAACATACAGTTGATTATACGCATATATTCCTATAAATAAAAAAAAATAGAGAGCTCATTTACAACTTGTAAAAACTTGTAAAACAATCAAATTTTTTACTGTGTTTAGTTTAGAATGGCAATTACAGTTTAACAGTTAACAGTTTTTTACTGTTAAATCCTATTTTTACTGTGCAATTATTATTGAAACTGCAATTAAATACTTGCACAATACAAAAACATACGTCTTTCATGAAAAAAATTCAATTTATGCATAGTTTATTAAATTCTAAAATAAGTTTTCCAAATAATAAAATTATTCTCTAAAATTCCAAAATTTATATATAATACTAAATAAGTTTTCCCCTATCAAAATTCCACCTGGAAAGCACCGCTCTAATTTTCTTGGAAACATCAAACAATTACGTCAAAGATAGAATTACACAAAAAATACGAGAATGACAATTAAAAAATTCATCTGATAATCATCTGTCTTGGTGAAAATCTAACCTGCGCTTTTTCACTTCTCTTGTTCTCCAAAATCGTCTGCTGTTACGAAATCACACCGAATTCCTTCGAAGAGGGAGGCAATCGTCTTGAGGTGACGTTTTTGCTCTAACATGTGACATTTTTCGATGAAGGAAAATCTGAAAGAGGGGTTTTTTTGATGGGGGAGCGGAAAAATAATAGGAAGGAAAAAATATATCCACATTCATTCCCTCTTGTTCAAAAAAAAAGAAAAGATGAATTCTTCACTGAGAAGATGAAAACTCCACTTTTATTTCAAACCCTTATTTCGAACATTTCCATCTAAACCCCCTCCCTCTATACCCTTTCTTTCAAAAATCGATAAGCAAGAAAAATTACACCAATGGGAATTGAAATCTGGCAATAGGAATGATAATAAAGAAAGAAAAAAAAATGGAGAAGCACCGACGGATATTTCTTTTGGAAGTATTATTTATTTTATATTTATTTTCCACTCTTCGTTCTTTTTTTACGTTACGTTTTTCCTTTTGGCCAAAAACCATTTTAGTGATCTCTTCCGATTTTTTTTCACATTCGTTCATTTTTGGGAGAGGATGATACTGTTGAAAATACCGGCGTGCTGTAGGTTCGTGTTCAATACTTCATTCAGAGACAATAATGTTTGAGCGGGAAAGGCAACTTTATTTCTTGCGTGTGTTAAGTGTTACGTTTTTTTCCACTCTAATTACATAGGCCCAAATGACAATAACTATAAATTGAATCTGGTGAAGAAATTTTTTCCTCAAATTGATTTTCAAATAAATAAATAAAAAGTTCTATTTTCCTCGCAAATGCGTAACATGAGGCTATTTGTTTCATATGCTAGTGGTTGTAGAGCGTAGATTCTTATTTGAAAACATTTTAAAAATCAAATGTTCTTGAAGATCAAATTGTAAATTGAAAGTTTTTCCCTAGATACAATTAATTTAAATCAATACTTTAAAAAGTATCTATTATAAATGATTCTTGCGAATAAAGCATTATTTCTAAGTAAAAACATTTAGTTTTCATGGAAATAAATATCTACATTTAATTGTGTTTTAAAACATACTGTTTTTGACATTTTCACATAATTTTTGGATGGCTCTTTGAAATTAGCACTCTGGCGCTCGGTGAAACCATTAAGTTTGAGGTTTGAGCTAGTGGCCCGGTGGTGCCATTAAGGCTGGAGGTTTTATAGTGGTTTGTTGTATACACTGCTTAAAACCGTAGGATTTTGAGATGGCATTTATGATGCTCATCATGTGCAGCTGGCAAACGGACTACCCGTCCAAGTAACCATCTTTTGTACTCCTTCATTGTTTTCGGAAGGGATTACTTTGAAGGCGATGAAATAAATTTGGAAAATAAATAAATTTTTAAAAAAAAAAAATTAATTGGTCTTACTTTTGGGCACAGTTGTATGTTGTGTAATTTTAAATTTTAATTATTTAAAATTAATTTTTTTATTATAGTTAAAAATCGCTCTTAAAATATTTTTCTCCTCTCTTAAATATTTTTCTCCAATATTAAATATATTTTCTCCTTGTTTGACTCTGTCCAACTTGACCGCTTGTCAATTTGTCACACATTGATAATCGAGGTTAATTTAAGAATAAGAGAAAACAAATAAAAATAATACCATCGTAAATAAAAATTTTATAAGCCTATTTGGAACAGCTTATGTTCTAATTATTTTTAAAATAATGTTCAGCTTTTCAACTTTAATCACATAAATAAATTAAAACAATTTTATTATAATACCATTATAATCTTTCAGTGTTAATCTTTAATCTTATTTATTAATCAAATAGATGTATACATTATATTATAATTATTTTATTATCGATATTGATTAGGTCCTTAATTTTTGATTAAAGAACTATTTAGTTAGTAAACAATTTATAAAAATTATAAATAATATTAAAATAAATGAATATACTGACGAAAAACAGAAATAATTATTTTGCATGTCTCATTGCTGATATAATTATGAATTATTTCAAATTGAAACATTATTAAAATAAGTTTTATTTGAGATATCAATAAATATTCAGTTATTTAATAATAGTGTTTTATATAATGTATAGAAATAGCTATATTTATTTTGAATAAAATGAATAATTCTATATTCAAGAAAGTCTTTACAATTCCAAAATATACTACTAACATTCAATTTACATCCTTCGAAGTCCTTGAGACATTTTTGTACAAAAATTCAATACATTTCAGACACTTTTTTTTCTCTCTCTTTCTTTCTAAATCAAAAACTGAGATTTCAAAATGAAATTTTCAAACTGAATATATGATCACGAAAAAGGCATTGCAAAATTCATACGGCTTGGGAATTGAAGAATAATCTACCAAACTCTTCGAGAGACCGTCAGATAATACAGAGCATAAATACAAAACGGTACAAACAAAATCAAGTAGCCCAAATAAGAAATATAAAAAATCAACATGTACTGGAAACGAAGTAAGTTCAAATAACATAGAGTTGGTGACAAAGAATATAGAGAAGCAGATTTTATGACACCGTTATTTCGGAAAGTTGTTTAAACGTCCTTTCTTTCTCCTGGCTGTTTATCACAATTTTATAGGCCGGGAAGAGATAGGTTTGGCAATATGACGTCAAAAATACATACACGAATCAAAACCATTCCATATTTTCCAACAGCATCCTTTTAAATTGTATTGGAAAGAACTTTTCACGACTCTAAATTTGAAGTGTTGCACCCTTTCTTGAAGAAGAAGATATGATTACTGGCGCGTTTTTATTTGAGTCTGAAGAATCGGACGATGCCCGGCTTACGTTACTCCACTTTATCTTCCCTTTATTATTCGAGAATAATGAGTGGAACGACGAATGAGGAATGTGCAAATTTACAGAGTGTTAGGAAAAGGGAATTTTACGTTCTTCTTTGGAACTTAATTTTGAACAAGCGAATTTTAGTGAGACAGCATGAGACACAAACCATTTATACGTCTTGAATTTCAGCACTACTGACTCGGGCCTGCCATTTTATTCTTTTGTTTTGCAGGTTGCTTTGCTTGGTAAAAGTTTTCCAGCGATAAATTTCTGGGGGGGGGATTCGTACTGCTTGTTTTCCGTATGTGTTATTCCGAGTTTTCCAGATGCCAAACTCTGAAATTTAAGAGCTAACATATGCATACTTTGCATGATGGAAATGGAAAATATTTCTTTAGTATGGTTCTAATGCAAGCTGTTGGCAATATTTTAGAAGTGTTCAATTTATTAGCAAAAAAGAAATAGGCAGTTGCAATTGTTCATATAGTAAAGTCCGTGAGGTTTTTGTCTTGTCAAACTTAAACGTGTATCCTCAGCAAGTTTAAAAGTATGTCATAAAATCCATCTAAAGAAACATTTGAATTTTTTTAAAAAAATGAGTTTATTAGGTTATTTTATCTTGTTCTTAGCTATAATTTTAAATTTTAGTGCATAATTTGGATTTTAGGTTATATGATGTAAACTATTTAATTACTATTATGACATCAACTTATTTTGTAGCAATTTTTTTTAAAATTACATGCATTAAGCTATGCATTGACAGTTAATCACATTTTCAAAACACACGGAAAATTCTTTTTAAAGAGCACTTCTCAAAAATTCGAATTTTGTTCTTGCAGATTAGGCAGAATATGCACCTTGCATAGAAAATGTATTTTGTTGATTTTGTTCGTTTATTCGTTCTGTAATGTTGTGGTTTTGGTGGTAATGGTGTAATAAGGTGGGTTTTGTAAAGAATTTTCGTATGAAATAAAAATAATGTTTTCCCTTCCATCTTTAATCCATAAATAATTATTATTGAAAAACAATTTTTATTATAATAAGATTATAATCTTTAAGATGTACCCCTTTTAATATTCTGAACAGTGTATACAATATACTATAATTATTTTTGTCTTGATTTTGATTTAAGAATTTAATTTTCGATTACAGAACTAATGAATTATTAAACAAATTATAAAAAATTATAAATATTTAAATAAATGAATAGTATGCTGAAGAAGACAGAAATAATTATTTTGTATGTCTCATTGCTATTATAACTAGCAATTGTTTCCATTTGAACATTATTAAAAATAGGTTTTATCAGAGATATAAATAAATATTCAGTTATTTAATAAGAGTGTTTTATATAATGCATAGAAACAGCTGTACTTTATTTTGAGAAAATAATTCTATTCAGAAAGACTTTTACAATTCCAAAAATTACAGAAAATACAATTCCACTCATATTCAATTTACATACTTCGAAGTCCTTGAGACATTTTTGTTCAAAATTCAATACATTTCAGACACTTTGTTTTTTCTCTCTCTTTCTTTCAAAAATCAAATCTGAGATCTTGAAATGAATTTTTCGCCAAACTGAATATATGATCACGGAAAGGCATTCCAAAATTCATACGACTTTGGAATTCACAAAGAATAATTTGCCAAACTCTTCGAGAGACCGTCAAATAATAAAGAGCATAAATACGAAAACGGTACAAACAAAATCAAGTAGCCCAAATAAGAAATAAAAAAAAATCAATATGTACCGGAAAAAAGTAAATTCAAATAACATAGCGTTGGTGACAAAGAATATAGAGAAGCAGATTTTTATAGCACCGTTATTTGGGAAGTTGTTTAAACTTCCTTTTCTTTTCCCCTGGCTGTTTATCACAATTTTTATAGGCAGGGAGGAGATAGGTCGGCAATATGACGAAAAAAAACCCCACGAATCAAAACCATTCCATATTTTCTACACCATCATCCCCCTCCTTTTAAAATGTATTGGAAAGAACTTTTTTACGACTCTAAATTTGAAAGTGTTGCAACCTTTCTTGAAGAAGAAGATATGATTTACTGGCGCGCTTTTATTTGAGTCCTGAAGAATCGGACTGATGCCCAGCTTAGGTTACTCCACTTTATCTGGCCTTTATTATTCGAGAATAATGAGTGGAACGACGAATGAGAAATGAGCAAATTTACAGAGTGTAAGGAAAGGGCAATTTTACGTTCTTCTTTACAACGTAATTTCGAACAAAGCGAATTTTAGTGAGATAGCATGAGACATAAACTTCAGAAATTTATACGTCTCCGAATTTCAGCACTACTGACTCGGCCTGCCTACATTCTTGTTTTGCTTTGTTTCAGGTTGCCTTTGCTTATTGAAGAAGTTATCTATGATAAATTTCCGGTTAGTTTCGTACTGCTGTCTTCTGCGTGTGTGTTATTCAAGTTCTCAAAATGCCAAAGTCTAAAATTTAAGAGCTAACCTACACATACTTTTTGCTTGACGGAAATGGAAATATTTCCCTTTAGGGCGGTTCTAATGCAAGTTGTTGGCAATATTTTAGAAGTGTTCAAATTATTAGCATAGAAAGAGGCAGTTGCAATTGATTCATATAGTAAATTGTATGAGTTTTGTCTTGTCAAACTTAAACTTGTCCTCAGCAAGTTTAAAAATTATTTCATAAAATCAAACTAAATTTGCATTTGAATTTTTTTAAAATGAGTTTATTAGGTTATTTTATCTGTTTTTAAGCTACAATTTTAAATTTTAGTTATGATTTTTTATTTTGGGTAAATATATGATTATTAAACTATTTAAATTAATATTACGACATCAACTTATTTTTATAGCTATTATTTTGAATTCCAATTACATGCATTAAGTTTTGCATTGGCAGATAATCACATTTTCAAAACACACGGAAAATTCCTTTTAAGAACTCTTCTCAATCAATTCAAATTTTTCCTTGCAGATTATACACAATATGCACCTAGCATAACATATATATATATTGTTGATATTGTTCGCTTTATTCGTTCTGGTAATCTTAGGTGGATTTGAAAAAGTATTTTCGTATGAAATAAAATAATGTTTAACTTTCCATCTTTAATCCCTGCTAAATATATTTCCCTGAAACAATTTTATTTTAATACGATTATAATCTTAAGATTGATTTTTGATATTGATTAATTACTTTATTTTTGATTAAAGAACTCATTGAGCTATTAAATTATTTATAAAAATTATAAATATTTAAACAAATGATTTGAAACAAAAATAATTATTTTGTACGTTCCCCATTGCTAATATAATTGTAGCGCAATTGTTCTTACTAGCTAAATTAAACATAGGTTTTATTTGAAATATAAATAAATATTCTGTTAGTTAATAATATTGTTTTCTAATATGCATAGAAATAGCTATATTTTATTTGAATATTTTATACATTATTGAAAATGAATAATTTATTCAGAAATACTTTGCAATTCCAAAAAAAATACTCATATTCAATTTACATCCTCTGTGTCCTTGAGACATTTTTGTTGAAAATTCAATGTTACATTTCAGACACTTTTCCTCGCCTCATTTTTTCTAAAATCAAAAACTGAGATCTCGAAATGAAATTTTCTCCAAACTGAATATATGATCCTGAAAAGGCATTGCAAAATTCTTACGCTTTGGAATTGAAAGAATAATCTACCAAACTCCTTACGCCAGAGATCGTCAGATAATACAGAGGATAAATACAAAACGGTACAAACAAATCAAGTAGCCCAAATAATAAATAAAAATAAAAATAAATATGTACCGGAAAAGAAAGCAAGTTCAAATAACACAGAGTTGGTGACAAACATTATAGAGAAGCAGATTTTATGACACCGTTATTGGGGGAACGTTCTTAAACGTCCTTTCTTTCTTTCCCTGGCTTGTTATCACAATTTTTATAGGCCGGGATGAGATAGGTCGGCACATGACGAAAAAAGAACACTCTACGAATCAAATCCATTCCATATTTCCTTTGTACCATCCCATCCCTTTTAAAGGTATTGAAAGAACGCTTTTACGAATTTAAATTTAAAGTGTTGCACCCTTTCTTGAAGAAGATATGATTTACTGGCGCGTTTTTATTTGGCGTTCGAAGAATCGGACGATGCCCGGCTTATGTTACTCCACTTTGTCGGCCCTTTATATTCTGAGAATAATGAGTGGAACGACGATTGAAAATGAGCAAATTTACAGAGTGTAAGGAAAAGGGAATTTTACGTTCTTCTTGGAACGTAATTTGAACAAGCGAATTTTAGTGAGACAGTATGAGAGACAATCCCAGAAATTTATATACGTCTCCGAAGTTTTAGCACTACTGACTCTGGCCTGCCTTTTATTCTTATTTTGTTTTGTTTCAGGTTGCCTTTGTTTATTGAAGAAGTTTTCTCCAGCGATAAATTTCTCTGGGGGAATCGTACTTCTGGCTTTTCAAAGTGTTGTCTTGAGTTCTTAAGATGCCAAACTGTGAAATTTAGAGCTAACATAAGCATACTTTTGCATGATGGAAATGGAAAAATTTTCTTTTAGTGTGTTCTTAACTACAAGCTGTTGGCAATATTTAGAAGTGTTCAATTTATTAACAAAGAAAGAGTAAATTGCAATTTATTCATATAGTAAACTGTATGAGTTTTTTGGCTTCCTTGTCGAACTTAAATGCCTACGGGTTGTCCTCAGCAAGTTTAAAAGTATTTGATAAAAACAAACTAAAATATTTGATTTTTTAAAAATGAGTTTATTAGAATATGTTGCCTGTTTTAAGCTATAATTTTAAATTTTAGTTCATAATTTTATTTTGGTAATATATGATGTACAAACTATTTAAATTACTTATGACATCAACTTTTTGTAGTGTTTTTTTTTTTAAGTTACATGCATTGTTTGGATTTGTATCGACAGTTAATCACATTTTTCAAAACACACGGAAAATTCTTCAAAACTGTTCTCAACCAATTTGAATTTTCCTTGCAGATTATACATATGCACCTTGCATTGAATATGTGTTTTGTTGATTTTGTTCAAGCTTAATTGCTGTGTAATCTTAGGGGTGGGAATCTTTTTGTGTAATAAAAATGTTTACCTTTCCATCTTTAATCCCATAATTATTCTTAATTGAAACAATTTATTATAATACGATTATAATCTTTAAAATCTACTTTAATATTCTAAATAGTATGCATGTATACAATATTTTATTATCGATATTGATTAACCAATTAATTTTCATTAAAGAACTATTGAATTAATAAGTAATTTATAAAATTTTAAATATTTAAATAATTAAATAGTATGCTGTAAGAAAACCGAATAATTATTTAGTATGTGTCATTGCTATTATAATTAGCGAATTGTTTCCATCTGAAACTGTATTAAAAATAAGTTTTATTTGATATATGTAAATAAATATACAAATTATTTAATAATAGTGTTTTATATAATGCGTAGAAATCGCTATACTTTTTATTTTGAAGATAAAAATTAATACCCTCTTCAGAAATTCTTTTACAATTCAAAAAATACAACTCATATTCAATTTACATCCTTTTGAAGTCCTTTTTTAGATAATTTTGTCCAAAGTTCAATACATTTCAGACACTTTTATTTTTTATTTTCTTTCTTTCTAAAATAAAAAACTGAGATCTCGAAATGAAATGCTTGCCGAATATATAGTCACGAAAAGGCATTGCAAAAATCATACGTTTTGAATTCAAAGAATAGCATCTACCAAACTTTCGAGAGACCGTCAGATAATACAGAGCATAAACACGAAAACGTACAAACAAAATCAAGTGGCCTGAAATAAGAAATATAAAAAATCGATATGGTCCGAAAAGATGTAAGTTCAAATAACGTAGAGTCGGTGAGAAAGAATATGGAGAAGCAGATTTCCTAAGACACCTTATTTTGAAAAAGTTGTTTAAACGTCCTTTTTTTTTCCCTGGGTGTCATCACAATTTTTATAGGCCGGCAGCCGAGAGATAGGTCAGCAATATGACGCGAAAAAAGAACACCCACTAATGAATCAAAACCATTCCATACTTTCAACACCATCATGCCCTCGTTTAAAGTTTATTGAAAAAGAACTTTTAGGACTCTAAATTTGAAGTGTTGCGCCCCTTTTCAATAAGAAGATATGATTTACTGAAATGGAAGAATCAGCGATGGAGTCTGAAGAATCGGACAATGCCCGGCTTATTACTTCACTTTATCTGCCTTTATTATTGGTAATAATGATGGAACGACGAATGTGAGAAATGAGAAAATATGTTGAGAGTGTGAGGAATTTTACGTTCTTTTCTGAAACGTGTAATTTCGAAACAAGCGAATTTTAGTGAGACAGTATGAGACACAACCAGAAATTTATACGTCTCCCGAAATTTTAGCACTGTGCTTGACTCTGGTCTGCTTTTTATTCCATGTTTTGCTTTTTTGGTTTCAGGTTGCCTTTTTGCTTATTTATTATTATAAATAGTGGAATGAATGTGATATCAGCATTCATTCCCACTTCAAAAAAAAAAAAAAAAAAATAAAATGTGAGAAGTTCTTCAAGAGAGAAGATGAAACTCCCACTTTTGTTGGAACAACCTCCCCATTCTACAAACCCCCTCCCTCTCACCCTTCTTTCAAAAACGAGAAAGCAAGAGGAAACATTACACTACCTGATGGGAACTGAAAAACCTGGCAACAGAATGAGAGAAGAAAAAAATGGAGAAGCCCCAAAGTGGATATTTTTGGAAGTATTATTTATTTTTCACTCTTGCGTTCTTCTATTTTCGCAGTAAGTTACATTTTCCACAAAAACCATCTTAGTGATCACCTCTTTCCGACTTTATCGTCACGTTCGTTCATTTTTGGTAGAGGATGATACTGTTGAAAATACCGGTGCTGGGCGCTGTAGGTTCGTGTTAAATACTTTATTCAGAGACAATAATGTATAAGAGCGGGAAAGGCAACTTTATTTCTTGCGTGTGTGAAGTGTTACCTTTTTTTTTTTCAACCCACTCGCTGTTCACATAGGCCCAAGTGGCAATAACTGTAAATTGAATCTAGTGAAGAAATTCCTTTTTCCTCAAATTGATTTTCAAACAAATAAATAAAGATCTATTCCTCGCAAATGCGAAATATGAGGCTATTTTTCATATGCTATTGCGTCGATTCTTATTTGAAAATCTTTTCACTTTAAATTTCCTACTATTTATCAAATTGTAAATTGAGTTTCCTTCTTCTTAAGAAAATGACATATTGAATTCAGTAAAATTAAATAAAAAACTTTAAAAAGTATTTATTTAAATGATTCTTGGTAAATAAAGAATTATCTTTCGATTTTTAAAAAAAAAAAAAACTCTACTCTACTACACTGAGGAAAGGAATTTTACGTTCTTCTTTGAAACGTAATTTCGAACAAGCGAATTTTTAGTGAGACAGTATGAGACACAACCAGAAATTTATACGTCTCCGAATTTTAGCACTGCTGACTCGGGTCTGCTTTTATTCATGTTTTGCTTTTGTTTCAGGTTGCCTTTGCTTATTTATTATAAAAAAATAAGGGGAATGAATGTGTGATATCACATTCATTCCCACTTCAAAAAAAAAAAAAAAAAAAAAATAAAATAAGGTGAGAAGTTCTTCCAAGAGAGAAGATGAAAACTCCCACTTTTATTTCGAACAACCTCCCATCTAAACCCCTCCTCCCTCTCTCACCCTCTTCTTTCAAAAAACGAGAAAGGCGAGAAATATTACACTACTTCCGATGGGAATTGAAACCTGGCAACAGGAATGAGAGAAAGAAAAAAAAAATAGGAGAAGCCCCGTGATATATTTTTGGAAGTATTATTTATTTTTCACTCTTGCGTTCTTCTATTTTCGCAGTAAGTTACATTTTTCCTTTTTGGCCAAAAAAACCATCTTAGTGATCTCTTCCGACTTTTATCGGTCACGTTCGTTCATTTTTGGGAGAGGATGATACTGTTGAAAATACCGGCGTGCTGTAGGTTCGTGTTAAATACTTTATTCAGAGACAATAATGTATAAGAGCGGGAAAGGCAACTTTTATTTCTTGCGTGTGTGAAGTGTTACCTTTTTTTCAACCCACTCGCGGTTCACATAGGCCCAAGTGGCAATAACTGTAAATTGAATCTAGTGAAGAAATTCCTTTTTCCTCAAATTGATTTTCAAACAAATAAATAAAAGATCTATTCCTCGCAAATGCGAAATATGAGGCTATTTTTTTTCATATGCTATTGCGTCGATTCTTATTTGAAAATCTTTCACTTTAAATTTCCTACTATTTATCAAATTGTAAATTGAGTTTCCTTCTTCTTAAGAAAATGACATATTGAATTCAGTAAAATTAAATAAAAACTTTAAAAAGTATTTATTTTAAATGATTCTTGGTAAATAAAGAATTATCTTTCGATTTTTTTAAAAAAAAACACTCTACTCTACTACACTGAGGAAAGGGGAATTTTACGTTCTTCTTTGAAACGTAATTTCGAACAAGCGAATTTTAGTGAGACAGTATGAGACACAACCAGAAATTTATACGTCTCCGAATTTTAGCACTGCTGACTCGGGTCTGCTTTTATTCATGTTTTGCTTTTGTTTCAGGTTGCCTTTGCTTATTTATTATAAAAAATAAGTGGAATGAATGTGTGATATCACATTCCCATTCCCACTTCAAAAAAAAAAAAATAAAAAATAAGGTGAGAAGTTCTTCAAGAGAGAAGATGAAAACTCCACTTTTATTTCGAACAACCTCCCATCTAAACCCCCTCCCTCTCTCACCCTCTTCTTTCAAAAAAACGAGAAAGGCGAGAAATATTACACTACTTCCGATGGGAATTGAAACCTGGCAACAGGAATGAGAGAAGAAAAAAAAAAAAAAAATAGGAGAAGCCCCGCGGATATTTTTTTGAAGTATTATTTATTTTTATTTATTTTTTCACTCTTGCGTTCTTCTATTTTCGCAGTAAGTTACATTTTTTCCTTTTTGGCCAAAAACCATCTTAGTGATCTCTTCCGACTTTTATCGGTCACGTTCGTTCATTTTTGGGAGAAGATGATACTGTTGAAAATACCGGCGTGCTGTAGGTTCGTGTTAAATACTTTATTCAGAGACAATAATGTATAAGAGCGGGAAAGGCAACTTTATTTCTTGCGTGTGTGTGAAGTGTTACCTTTTTTTTTTTCAACCCACTCGCGGTTCACATAGGCCCAAGTGGCAATAACTGTAAATTGAATCTAGTGAAGAAATTCCTTTTTCCTCAAATTGATTTTCAAACAAATAAATAAAAGATCTATTCCTCGCAAATGCGAAATATGAGGCTATTTTTTTCATATGCTATTGCGTCGATTCTTATTTGAAAATCTTTTCACTTTAAATTTCCTACTATTTATCAAATTGTAAATTGAGTTTCCTTCTTCTTAAGAAAAATGACATATTGAATTAGTAAAATTAAATAAAAACTTTAAAAAGTATTTATTTTAAATGATTCTTGGTAAATAAAGAATTATCTTTCGATTTTTAAAAAAAAAAAAAAAACACTCTACTCTAAAACACTCATTTTTTTTTAAGAGAAATTTCATTGAAATAAGCCTTTTATATTCTAAATCTTAATTTGAAAGCCTTTTTAAAGTATACAATCGCTTAAAAGCCTACATTCACATAATTAAAAAATAATTAAATTAATTCACATAATTAATAGCGCATATACAACTTGCAATAAAGCATTGCGCAATTTTTGAAACTGCAATTAAATACTTGGCAAATATATTGTTAGCTATGGCTTGATTAGAACTCAATCCATAAATTTTTTCCACTTAACTTATTAAAAAAAAAAGTACATAGCATATCAAAATTACAAAGGGAAAAGATCAGGCATTCACAAAAACGACCAAAAGACCTTAAAAAAAGTTTAAAAAGAAGTTAAATGTTCTAAGGATAAAAATTTTAAAAACTAAAAAAGCACCCTAATAAATGTCCGTGTGATCAAGACATGCTTTCTGTGTCCCTTTAGTAAAGAGTACACAAATCATCATTCTGTTGTAAGTTAAAATCCAGTCCAGAGGAAACAAGTAGATGGGCCTTATTTATTTTCTCTGTTTTGCACAAAACGCATGTATCAGTGTTCTCAATCCCTATTTTGGACATATGTTCTGCCACGCAGTTGTGTCCGGTTCTTGATCTAAAATTGGCAACAGCCTTTTTACGAGTTTATCCGCTCAATGTTTTCCAGTCATCCCAGATTGTCCACGAAACGTTTCCTTTAGTGTTAGACAGAATTATTTTTTAATTTTGCTGTAAAATTAATTAATTATTATTATTAATTACTGCTATAATTAATATTAATTATTTATTTTATTATTATTATTAATTATTGTTATTGTTAATTACTGTAAATTATTCAAAAATTTCAAAAACTAAATAAAGTGTAGTATAAAGAATAAGAGAAAATATTGTTTGAATGTACATTTAAATCAATTAAATACACTAATTTTCATGAAAATTTTATGAATAATACAATTCTATTGTATTATCGTGTATTGTATTATTCTTTTATGAATAATACAATGCAATTTATATCACTAATCTTACAAAATTAATAATGTTAAAGTATCCATACTTCAAAACATTGATATGCGTTCACTAGAAGTAAAAAGCATAAAAATATGTAAAATTAGAAGAAAACAGACAGACATTAAAAAGAACATGAAATACGAGAATGACAAGTAAAAATTCCTCTGATAATCATCTGTCTTGGTGAAAATGTGAAGATCTAACCGTGCGCTTCATTTCACTTCTCTCGTCTTCCGAAAATCGTCTGCTGCTACGAAATCACGCCGAATTCCTTCGAAGAGGGGAGGCAGTCGTTTTGAGTGACGTTTTTTGCTGTGTCATGTGACGTTTTTTTCGAGGAAGGAAAATCTGAAACAGGGTTTTTTTTTGAGGGGGAAGTTAAAAGATATAAAGAAAAATAATAGGAAGGGAAAAAAATATATATATCACATATTCACTCCCTCTTCAAAAAAAAAAAAAAAATAAGAAAAAGGTGAGAAGTTCTTCAAGAGAGAAGATGAAAACTCCCACTTTTATTTCGAACCCTTATTTCGAACCCTTATTTCGAACATTCTCTATCTAAACCTCTCCCTCTCCTCACCCCCTTCTTTCAAAAAACTCGAAAGGCGAGAAATATTACACCACTTCCAATGGGAATTGAAATCTGGCAACTGAATGAGAGAAGAAGAAAAAAAAAAAAAAAAAAAAACAGGAGAATCATTGCGGATATTTCTTTTGGAAGTATTATTTATTTATTATTTAGTTTTCACTCTTGTGTTCTTCTATTTTCGCAGTAAGTTACGTTTTTCCTTTTTTGGCCAAATACCGTCTTAGTGATCTCTTCCGACTTTTATCGGTCACGTTCGTTCATTTTTGGGAGAGGATGATACTGTTGAAAATGCCGGCGTGCTGTAGGTTCGTGTTCAGTACTTCATTCAGAGACACTAATGTATAAGAGCGGGAAAGGCAACTTTATTTCTTGCGTGTGTGTGAAGAGTTACGTTTATTTTTTTCTCTACTCGTGGTTCACTTAGGCCCAAGTGACAATAACTATAAAAGGAATCTAGTGAAGAAATTCTTTTTCCTGAAATTTATTTTAAAAAATAAATAAAAGAGCCATTCCTCGCAACGGCATAATATGAGGCTATTTGTTTCATATGCTAGTGCGTCGTAGATAGCGTAGATTTTTATTTGAAAATCCTTTCACTTTTAAATTTCCTCCTATTTATCAAATTGTAAATTGAAAATTGAGTTTTACTCTTCTTGGAAAATGGTGTGTTGAATGCAATAAAATTAAATCAGCACTTTTAAAAGTATTTATTATAAATGATTTTTGGTAAATAAAGGAAATCTTTCGAATTTTTTTTTATCACTTTATTCCCAAACTCTCATTTTCTAACAGGAATTTCATTGAAATAAACCTTTATATACTAAATCGTAATTTAAAAACATTTTGAAGTATGTAATCGCTCAAAAGTCTACATTCATATAAGTAAGAAAATAATTAAATTAATTCACATAATTAAAAGCTGATATACAACTTGCAAAAAGCATCGTGCAATCGTTGAAACTGCATTTAAATACTTACCCAATATAGTGATGTTCTTATCTATGGAATGATTAGAACTCAATAAATACAAATTTTTCCACTTACCTTAGAAAAAAAAAAAGTACGTAACGTATCAAAATTACAAAGGGAAAAGACCAGGCATTCTTAACAAAAACGACCAAAATTCCCTAAAAAATTTTAAAACAAGTTAAATATTATAAGGATAAAAATTTTAAAAAACTAAAAGCACCATAATAGATTTCTGTGTGATCAAGACATGCTTTCAGACCCTGTAGTAAAGAGACCACAAATCATCATTTTGTTGTAAGTTAAAATCTAGTCCAGAGAAAACAAGTAGATGGGACTTATTTATTTTCTCTGTCTTGCATAAAACTCATACATCAGAGTTCACAATCCCTATTTTGGACTTATGTTCGGCCAGGCAGTCGTTCTTAATCTAAAATTGGCAATTTCCTCTTTACGAGTTTTTCCACTCAATGTTTTCCAGTCAACCCAAATTGTCCCAGAGACGTTTCCTTTAAAGTTACATAGACTTATTTTAAATTTTGCTTTTAAAATTAATTATTATTATTATTAATTACTTTTATTATTATTATTAATTATTTATGTTATTACTATTATTAATTATTTATGTTATTATTATTAATAATTATTTATGTTATTGTTAATTACTGTAAATGATTAAAAAAATTCAAAAACTAAATACCGTGTAGTGTAAAGAACAATATAAAATAAGAGAAAAATATCATTTGAATGTACATTTAATTAAATTAAATAAGCTAATTTTCATAAAACTTTCATGAATAATACAATTATATCACTAAACTTCCAAAATTAGTAATGTTAAAGTATCCGTACTTGAAATCATTGATATGCGTTTACTAGAAGTAAAAAGTATAAAAATACGTAAAATTTACTTAAAGAAACAAACATTTCTCAGAAATAAAAATTCCAATTTATGGAAAGTTTATTAAATTCTAAATAAGTTTTCCGAGGTAATAAATCTTGGAACATACATCAGAAATTACCTCAAAGATAGAATTACACAAGAAATACGAGAAATGACAAGTAAAAAATTCATCAGATTTGCCTTGGTGAAAATGTGAAGATCTATCCGTGCGCTTCACTTCACTTCTTCGTCTTCCGAAAATCGTCTGCTGCAACGAAATCACGCCGAATTCCTTCAAAGAGGGAGGCAATCGTTTTCAGTGACGTTTTTTGCTTTATCATGTGACATTTTTTCGATGAAGGAAAATCTGAAAGAGGGTTTTTTTTGAGGGGGTGTTAAAAAATATAAGGAAAAATAATAGGGAGGCAAAAATATATATATATATCACACATTCATTCCCTCTTCAAAAAAAAAAAAAAAAAAAAAAAAAGGTGAGAAGTTCTTCAAGAGAGAAGATGAAAACTTTTATCCACTTTTATTTCGAACCCTTATTTCGAACATTCTCCATCTAAACCCCTCCCCTCTCCCACCGCCTTCTTTCAAAAACTCGAAAGGCGAGAAATATTACACCACTTCCGATGGGAATTGAAATCTGGCAATAGGAATGAGAGAAGAAGATAAATAAAAATAAAAATGGAGAAGCACCGCGAATATTTCTTTTGGAAGTATTATTTATTTATTATTTATTTTTCACTCTTTTGCGTTCTTCTATTTTCGCAGTAAGTTACATTTTTCCATTTTGGCCAAAAACCATCTTAGTGATCTCTTCCGACTTTTATCGGTCACGTTCGTTCATTTTTGGGAGAGGATGATACTGTTGAAAATACCGGCGTGCTGTAGGTTCGTGTTCAATACTGCATTCAGAGACAATAATGCATAAGAGCGGGAAAGGCAACTTTATTTCTTGTGTGTGAAGTGTTTCCGGTTTTTTTTTTCCACTCGTGGTTCACATAGGCCCAAGCGACAATAACTATAAATTGAAACTAGTGAAGAAATTCTTTTTTTCCTCAAATTGATTTTCAAATAAATAAATAAAAGGGCTATTCCTCGCAAAGGCGTAATATGAGGCTATTTGTCTCATATGCTAATGAGTCGTAGATAGGTAGATTCTTATTTGGAAATTCTTTTTACTTTAAATTTCCTCCTATTTATCAAATTGTAAATTGAAAATTGTGTTTTACGCTTCTTGAGAAAATGGCATGTTGAATGCGGTAAAATTAAATATGAAAAGTATTTATTGTAAATTATTCATGATAAATAACGAATTGTCTTTCAAATTTCATGCTAAAACTATTTTAAGAGAAATTTCATTGATAAATATCGTTACATAAATTAGAATTTGAAAACATTTTTAAACATACAATCGCTTAAAAGCTGGTATTCACATAATAAAAAATAGAGAGCTCATTTACAAATTGTAAAAAAATAGCATTGTTGCAATCATTGTAACTGCAATTAAATATTCTGTATTACACAATATTTAATAGCCGTTCTAATGATTTGAATTGATTCAATGTTTGAATGATTCAATGCACTTTTAATTCGGGCATTATTACAAAATATTGTGTATTAATGCCCGAACTGGTTTTCAGTGATAACGTGAGCCGTTGATGAGCATTAGGACTGAGGTTCCATCCGCTGGCGGCTTTGTTGCTTCAAAAAATGGACATACTGGATGGCGTTTTTGATGTTCAGCATCTTGCCTCGTGACTACCTGGGTCTAACTATTTCCGTGTTTTCTCTCATAATATACGAAAATGCGGGGTAGTTTCCCCCTATAAGTCCCCCTTAAATCACTGCCCTCATTCTTCAGCGACAGGGAGCCTAAGTCAAGACTACCTACCTACGGGTGCTCTATCACAACAGAAGCTGCCCCCTTTCCATCCATCCCTGAATAGATTAATCATGGGATGTCCTCCCGCACTGCAGGACACTGAGGATTAGATACACACATATAGTGTATTAATAAGTAGTGTGTTTCAATTTAGAATATATATCAATATAAAAAATGATCAACTGTAACCAAAACTACGAAAATTTTAAAATCTGTTTCAAGCCATGTGACTTTAAACAAAGAAAGCTCTCTTTCATGATTTTTTACACTGCATGTGCAACTATTCAATTTTCAATGCACAAATTATATATCTTTATCTGTAATGTTTGCACAAAATATGCTCGATACAAGAGAGTCCACATAAGACCTTAGACATCAATACTCACTGTGACTTGACCACGTATCACACAAAATAAATTTGTCTCTTATGAATATTATTGATAATTCAAATCTAATATTTTGTCACTGAAAATCATTTAAAAGAGTATTAAAACATGTTTTGTAGCTGCACAGGGTAAATGATTCTTATGACTTGTTTAATGCAGGTTGATTTATTTTTAATATTACCATCTAATGATGTTCTATCAATACTTTGGTCATTTATTTGCTTTTAAATTTGTGATCTGTCCATTAGAAATTTTAAAATGCGCATATTATTTTGTTTAGTTTTATATCGAAACTGTGTTGATGTTTTATAAGCTTAATTTTGCCAAATAAAGACATTGCTATTAATATTCCTTCCCCCCCCTGTATATAGTTCGCCCTACCATTTTGCGGAATGCTAACCATGAAATTTAATGCTGGAAAAGGACAAATTGATTACTTTTAAGAGGTAGTTAACATAACTTGAACAAAACAATTTCTTTAAAAAAAAAGGGTTACGGGTTATTCGGAAGAAGGCAGAATTATTATTCATTCCTCTTTGTTATTATAATTAGCTAATTGTTATAGATATAAATTTTGTTAAAACTAAGTTTTATGTGAGATATAAATAAATATTCAGTTATTTAATAATAGTGTTTTATACAATGCATAGAATTAGCTATACTTTATTTCGAAAAAAGAATCATTCTATTCAGAAAGTCTTTTACAATTCAAAAAATACTACTCATATTCAATTTACATCCTTCGAATACTTCAGAAACTTTTGTCTCTCTCTCTTTCTTTCTAAAATCAAAAATTGAGATCTCGAAATGCAATTTTCGCCATACTGAATATCTGATCACGGAAAGGCATTGCAAAATTCATACGCTTTTGGAATTCAAAGAATAATCTACCAAACTCTTCGAGAGACCGTCAGATAATACAGAGCATAAATACGAAACGGTACAAACAAAATCAAGTAGCCCAAAAATCAATAAAAAAAAATCAATATGTACCGGAAAAGAAGAAAGTTCAAATAACATAGAGTTTGTGACAAAGAATATAGAGAAGCATATTTTATATCACCGTTATTTGGGAAAGTTGTTTAAACGTCCTTCTTTTCCCTGGCAGTTTATCACAATTTTTATAGACCGAGATGAGATAGGGTCGGCAATATGACGGAAAAAAGAACAGCCACGAATCAAAAACCATTCCATATTTTGTACACCATCATCCCCCTTCCTTTTAAAGTGTATAGGAAAGAACTTTTTACGACTCTAAATTTGAAGTGTTGCACCCTTTCTTGAAGAAGAAGATATTATTTACTGGCGCGTTTTTATTTGAGTCTGAAGAATCGGACGATGCCCGGCTTATGTTACTTCACTTTATCTGCCCTTTATTATTCGAGAATAATGAGTGGAACGACGAATGAGAAATGAGCAAATTTACAGAGAGTAAGGAAAGGGGAATTTTACGTTCTTCTTCGGAACGTAATTTTGAACAAGCTTGAATTTTAGTGAGATAGTATGAGACACAGCCAGAAATTTATACGTCTTTGAATTTTAGCACTACTGACTCGGGCCTACCTTTATTCTTGTTTTGCTTTTGTTTTAGGTTGCTTTTACTTATTAAGAAATTTTTCCCAGCGATATATTTCTGGGGGATTCGTACTGTCTTTCTGTGTGTGTTATTCGAGTTTTCGACATGCCAAACTGTGATATTTAAGAGCTAACATAAGCATACTTTTGCATGATGGAAACGGAAGATATTTGTTTAGTGTGGTTCTAGTGTAAGCTGTTGGCAATAATTTAGAAGCGTTCAATTTATTAGCAAAGAAAGAGGCAGTTGCAATTTATTCATGTAGTAAAGTGCATTAGAGGATTTTCTTGTCAAACTTAAATGCCCTCGGTTTTCCTCGACAGGTTTAAAAGTATTTGATAAAAGCAAATTAAAAAGTAAATCACATATGAATTTTAAAAAATGAGTTTATTAGGATGTGTATCTTGGTTTAAACTGTAGTTTTAAATTTTAGTATATTATTTTATTTTAGGTAAATATATGATGTAAACTATTTAAATTACTATTATTTTAATAACTTATTTTTTTAGCGATTTTTTTTTTTTAAAGTTACATGCATTAAACTTTGCATTGACAGTTAATGACATTTTCAAAAACACATTCCTTTTAAGAACTCTTCTCAACCAATTCGAATTTTTCCTTGCAGATTATACACAATTTGTACCTTGCATAGAATATGTATTTTGTTGATTTTGTTCGATTAATTCGTTGTGTAATCTTAGGTGGGTTCTGTAAAGTATTTTCGTATGAAATAAAATAATGTTTACCTTTCCATCTTTAACTCCATAAATAATTTTATTGAAAACAGCTTTATTATGATTATAATCTTTAAGAATCTACTTTTAATATTCTAAACAGTGTATACATTATATTATAATTATTTTTATTATCGATATTGATTAAGTACTTAATTTTAATTAAAGAACTATTGAATTATTAATCAATTTATAAAAATTATAAATACCTAAATAAATGAATAGTATGAAGAAGAAGACAGAAATCATTATTTTTTGTTTGTCACACTGTTATTATAATTAACGAATTGTTTCCATTTGAGACATTATTAAAAATAAGTTTATGTGAGATTTTTTTTTAAATAACATCTTTATAAACATCTTTGATAAAAAAATTCAAAAGAATAACGTTTCTAACATGTTTATAAAATATATCCCTGACAAAATTTTTTTTTTTTTCTTAAAAATAACAAATCTTTTCTCTTTGTTATTATATCTAGCGAATTGTTTTCAATTGAAACATTATTAAAAATAAAGTTTTATGTGAGACATAAATAAATATTCAAAATAGAAATAGCTATATGAATAGCTATAGAATATGAATAGAAATAAGTTATACTTTATTTTGAAGAAAATGAATAATTATTCAGAAAAGTCTTTTACAATTCAAAAATACAATTTCATATTCAATTTACATCCTTCGATGTCCTTGAGACATTTTATTAAAAATTCAAAAACATTCAGACACTTTTTTCCTTTTTATCGAAAATCAAAAACAAAATCTCGAATTTTCCCCCAAACTGAATATATGATCACGAAAAGGCATTGCAAAATTCATACGTTTTTTGAATTCGAAAGAATAATCTGCCAATGTACTTTTCGAGACATCGTCCGATAACACAGAGTGTCAATACGAAACGACATAAGGCCTATAAAAATTGTGATTTTTATGACATGTTATTTGGGAAAGTTGTTTAAACGTCCTTTCCTTCCCTTAATGTTTATCACCAATTTTTATAGGCCGGGATGAGATAGGGTCGGCAATATGACGGAAAAAAGAACAGCCACGAATCAAAACTACATTCCATATTTTGTACACCATCATCCCCTTCCTTTAAAGTGTATAGGAAAGAACTTTTACGACATTAAATTTGAAGTGTTGCACCCTTTCTTGAAGAAGAAGATATGATTTACTATTTTGGGCGTTTTTATTTGAGTCTGAAGAATCGGGCGATGCCCGGCTTATTATGTTACCTCTCACTTTGATTCTTCCACTCTTATTATTCGAGAATAATGAGTGGAACGACGAATGGGAAATGTGCAAATTTACAGAGTGTAAAGAAAGGTGAATTTTTAGTTCTTCTTCGGAACGTAATTTTGAACAAGCGAATTTTAGTGAGACAGTATGAGACACTTCTAGAAATTTATACGTCTCTCGAATTTTAGCACTACTGACTCGGGTCTGACTTTATTCTTGTTTTGCTTTTGTTTCAGGTTGCCTTTGCTTATTGAAGAATAAATTTCCGGAAGGATTCGTACTGCTGGCTTTTTTTTGTGTGTGTTATTCGAGTTTTCAGATGCCAAACTCTGAAATTTAAGAAGCTAACATAAGCATACTTTTGCATGATGAAAATTTAAAAAGTATTTCTTAGTGTGGTTCTAGTGTAGCTATTAGCAAATATTTTAAGAAATGTTCAATTTATTAGCAAAGAAAGAGGCAGTAGCGATTTATTCATGTAGTAAAGTACATGAGGTTTTTTATAGCACCAAATTTAATTGCTTTATGTGTCCTCAGCAAGTTTAAAAGTATTTAATAAGAACAAGCTAAATAAAAATCACATCGTTTTAAACAATATTTTTATTTTAGATTACTATACGAGGTAAACTATAAGGTAAATTAATACAACGACATTGAACTATTCTTGTTGTGATTTTAAAAATTTATATGCATTAAGCTTTGCATTTCGCAGTTAATTTACCAATCTCCCATTTTCAAAAGGCGGCCCGACGGCCAATTGACTGAGCGCTTTGGTCTTTGAGCTTCAGGTTTGAAAACCTATCGTGGATGTTTATTAATGGTTTCTGACATTCACGTTAAACAGCTGACCGGTTCCGATATGATACCCCAAAAGTTAGCACAAAATTACCGCAAATCAAAACCAAACCTTTTTCAAAAGAGATGGAAAAATATCTGTTTGTAAAAACACTTCTCAACCAATTCGAAATTTTTTCAGGCATATTATGCACAGTATTCAGCCTATATAAAGTATGCCATATTGTTGACTTTAAAATTGATTTCCATTCCCTCTTAATTCGTTGTTAACCTTAGGTGCCATGGTTTTGTGAGAATTTCGTATGAAAAAGGAAGCTAAACCGACACATTTAATTTTGTGTTTTTAAAATTCTTACTCTTTTCAATTTACTAAATTAAATATAATTAATATCTAGTATAGGTATAAGTTTTTGTATTTATAAAATTTATAAACAACGTTTTTTTCTTAATGCAGTATATAATTATTTTTGTGTCACATTTTAATTTGTAAATCATAATATCTGAATTTTAGTCGCTTCCTAGAATGAAATAAACTTTATTTATTAGCATATATATGGCAGGTATTAGATATAAGATTTTTTATCAGGTTGTTTATTAATATACTTTTAATAATGTAATTATATATTAATTTCTAAATTTTCTGCCTTTTAATTTACTTAGTTTTAAAATATTTGGAACCGATATTTCGACTATTACACCACTAATCTTCACACAAAAATTAAACTTGAAAAGCTTATATATGGGTATATTATTATATATAATATAATGTATATGCATATAAATACGTGCAATTTTGAAATTCTTTTAGTGTGTGCATAATAGAAATTTTTAACTCTAAAGTTGATAACTGTTTAATAACTTCTTTTGCAAATTTTTTGTAATAAAAGTACATAAAGTACATACATATTTAATAATCTCGATATAGGAGACACATGCGTTTAATAATCGCTAAAGAAATTATTATGATGGTTATTTTCCATGTCAAATGAAGCACCTAAGATAGGCAAACAGTCAAAAATTCATTTTGATATTTTTAATGATGCAATTATTAATATACTAAATTCTATTAACATAATACAGACTCAAATCCTATTTTTAATCAAGTAATAAAGTTCTTGAAAAAAAAATGTATTTTTCACAACAATTTAAGAATACAAAATTTATGCAAACTTATTTATAACAGAGCTCTCTAATTTGCAATGTTCTCAGTTTTTTATTACCAGCCTGCCTGCCGAGATTATTAAAACCTCAAACTTGATTTTATTTTTTAAAAAATTCCCGGGATTTTGTGACCTTTGCAAAAAAATTATATGCAATTATCAAACTTCAAATAGTATTATCTATCTATATATATATAAGCATAACACCAGATAATTCGCTATCAATTGAAGACGTTTATATACATTACAGTCGTGATTTTTCTACGTAGCAATAGTTGCAACGACTGCTGCTTGGCTATAAACCAAAATATTTTGCATGCTGGACGGCTGTGGCACAGTTTGCCACAAGTTGGGCGGCAGTTGATATTGGGACTTGAGATTTCGTAGTTGATTATCAATTACACGGAATACGTGCATTAAGGTCATTATGAAAAAATTATTCATATAATTCGTATGACTATGCATTATTATACGTTATTTGCCAGAAATCACTTGAATATTTATCAGTATAAATAAGCATAAGTAGTTGATTTATTATTAATCTTTGCGTGGTGGATTGATATGAAAAATTTTTATGCTTGTAGAAATACGTTGTCAAGAACATTTTTAAAGTGTGAACTTCGTATATCACTATTAGAATTCATCTTTGAAATATAAAAAAAATAGTTTTTCATATGTATAATAGAATTATCTAAATATAAAAAAGTAGTATCAAAGCCGTTTGATATAAATATCTGCAACAATTTAAAATATTTTGGAAAATAATCCTTGCACAATGCTGAAAATATGTAACAACAGTGACAGATCCAAGATATATATAGCAACCAGAATCATAATAGTTTTAAATGTCGAAGTTTCAAATTCCAATATCAAAATTGAAATAGATTTAATCTAACCAGTACGTCCAAATTTGAAATAAACTTAGAACTTTTAATGTATGCGAAAGAAAATAATAACACACTAAGATATAATTATTCCCAACTCTTACAATTACAAAGGAAACTAAATGCACATTTCAAGGGATTTCATCACTAAGTTAATTATCTCTGGTAAGTTATCTTAAATTCCTTGGAAAGTAAGCTATCTTTTATATAAATTTTTGCTGACCAATGTGGAAAATATATAAATTTTATATAAAAATTGCATATTTATATAAATGATATACTTTCTCCTGATGAGCATAATCACATATTAGCTGTTCATTGGTATAAGCACATATGTACTCCAGTATGTACTCAAAAACTGCTTAACACTCCAAAAGCGAATCTTCAATTCTCTCGGCTTATTATATTTAATTCTAGAAAAGAAAGCGTCTGGCTGCAAATTGCAAAAACATTTTTAAATAATTTTTAATTAAAAAAAGTCTTGAATTTTATGCCTCGATTTTTATGCCACCTGGGCACACTGGTGGTTTAGGGAACCACGCCATACAGGCTGGAAAACCAGTGAATTACAGCGGTTGGCTGATATATCAAAAAATGCCTAGGCTATTCTATTGTGTATTTTCGGATTTTTCATCTGGCAATACTTCAGCAAACTGTAGTCTCGTAACCATTTTCTTTTATCACACCCTAAATGGTATTGGGCGAAGAATATCCCGTATTAGTTGAATAATATAAACAGATAACTGCTGCCATTGATTAACCCAAGCAAAACCTTAGACCTTTTCAAAATGGAGAAAGACGACACTTGAGTACTTGGTCATCTGAATGACCGAATTGCAAAGCACATCAGGAAGTTGGGACGCTGACGCTTGACCCCAAAACGGCTGCATTTCCGGAATCAATAGAAACCTTACCGCGTACGGTACACCGTTGCAGCCAAATGGGTGGATTTTCCGCAATGTTCATGATGACTCTTTTTATCTTTGCGAATGTTGTGTGATCATGCAGCGTTTTGCAAAGCACTTTCACTCGCGCATCACAATGAGTGGCTGGGAGTTGAAAACAATTCGTGGCTTCCTTAAACTGCATGAGTGGAATGAATTATTCACAAACCGAGCGCTGGGAAGGTTTGATGGAAGCTCCACATCAACGATGTCGTGACAGAAGTTACGCCAAGAAGTGCACACGATCGTTCCTTTTAGCGGTGCACGGCACATAGTATTATGGTAATGCACCGCACTCCTCGCGTTGGAATGTTGTGAGCCATACATACTTTGCAGCAAAACGAATGATGTAAATGTTCCCATTTGCTGAAAGCATTCCTTCACCCCTCCTCTCCCAAGAGACTGGGAAAGATAAGCTTATGACTGCATATCTGTTTGTAATGCTTTGTGGATTTTTAACCCGCAAGTGGAATGTTCTTCCGGCCATTTGACTTATTCTTCAAAACCCCAGCCTTATTTCTTGCAAAATCGCAGTGCCTAGAACCCAAATCTCTCATAGAGATAAAGAGATGTACTAGAAACGTTTTCGTGCTATAGACAGAAGCTGCTGTCGGATGGCTAAGTGACTAATGCTCTGGCGTTCGGTGCCACAGGCTTCGAGTCCTGGTTGCGCCATGGATGGTTATAGTGGTTCGGAATCCACTTTAATATGATTGCAGAGTGTTGAGAGTAGGGCTGACAATTCTATCACGTAAAGAGAACGTCCTCCTCGAAAACTGCCAGTAGGCGGAGCAGCCTTCATCCAGAATGGGGCTGTTGCGCCAATGAAAAAAGGCAGAGATTGCATGAAAACAAAATTTGTGTGAAATCTTTTTCTTTATTACTTTTTTTTAGTTGTATTGTATTTTTTAAGGACAATAATTTTTCTAAAATCCTCAAAAAAAAAAAAAAAAAAATCTCACAAAAAAACTGCATTATAACAGATTTGAATGTACCCTTTATTTAAATGGCATGCAAAATTATCTTTATTTATATTCTTATTTTCAAAAACTTGTTTTACTAAAATAATTTATAGTAAATACAATTACTTACAGTTATGGCAGAAAAAATAACAATATATTTTTGAACTTTAAAATTATTTTTTAGACTGCACCTGCAATCTAAAATTTCACTTAATTGCTTGTCAAATTTTATAAATTTTTTTCTTATAAAATAATAAAATAATTTTTATAACTGTTCTGAGAAGTATACAAAAAATAAAATTTTGCTATAAAAATAAATATTATTAATAATATGCTTACATTATTATTATTATTAATTACTGTAAATTATTCAAAATTTTCAAAAACTAAACAACATGCAGTATAAAGAATAATATAAAATTAAGAAAATATATATTGTAGACGTATTACATTTAAATAAGCTAATTTTTCATTAAAATTTTATAAATAATAAAGTTATATCATTAAACGACCAAAATTATTGATATTAAAGTATCCATACGAAAACATTGATATGTTTTACTAGAAGTAAAAAGTATAAAAATATGTAAAATTTACTTAAAGAAAAAAAAAAAGATGTCTTTCAAAAGAAAAATTCATAATTATGGAAAGTTCATTAAATTCTAAATAAGTTTATAAATAATAAGATTATATCTCTAATCTTCCAAAATTAAGTAATTTTAGAATATCTATACTTGTAAACATTGATAGGCGTTTACTAGAACTAAAAAATGTATAAATATGTAAAAATTTACTTAAAGAAAAAAATATACATCTTTCTGAAATAAAAACCCAATTTACGGAAAGTTTATTAAATTCTAAATAAGTTTTCCGAGGTAATAAATATTGGAACCTACATAAAAAATACGTCAAAGATAGAATCACACAAGAAATACAAGAATAACAAGTAAAACAAATCATCTGATAATCATCTGTCTTGGTGAAAATGTGAAGATCTAACCGTGCGCTTCATTTCACTTCTCTCGTCTTCTGAAAATCATCTGCTGCTACGCAATACGCCGAATTCCTTCGAAGAGGAGGCAATCGTTTGGAGTGACTTTTTTTGCTCTATCATGTGGCATTTTTCGATGAAGGAAAATCTGAAAGAGGGTTTTTTTTGAGGGGGAAGTTAAAAAATAAGGAAAAATAATAATAGGAAAGGGGAAAAAATATATATCACACATTCATTCCCTCTTCAAAAAAAAAAAAAAAAAAAGAGGGAGAAGTTCTTCAAGAGAAGTTGAAAAACTCCCACTTTTATTTCGAACATTCTCCATCTAAACCCCACCTCCCTCTCTCCCCCCCTTCTTTCAAGAACTCGAAAGGTGAGAAATATTACACCACTTCCGATGGGAATTGAAATCTGGCAACAGGAATGAGAGATGAAGAAAAAAAAAATAGGAGAAGCACTGCAGATATTTCTTTTGGAAGTATTATTTATTTATTATTTATTTTTCACTCTTGCGTCTTCTATTTTTTCGCAGTAAGTTACATTTTTCTTTTTTTTGGCCAAAAACCATCTTAGTCATCTCTTCCATTTTTATCGGTCACGTTCGTTCATTTTTGGGAGAGGATGATACTGTTGAAAATACCGGCGCGCTGTAGGTTCGTGTTCAATACTTCATTCAGAGACAATAATGTAGAAGAGCGGAAAGGCAACTTTATTTCTTGCGTGTGTGTGAAATGTTGCGTTATTTTTTTTCTCCACTCGTGGTTCACATAGGCCCAAGTGACAATAACTATAAATTGAATCTAGTGAAGAAATTCTTTTTCTTCAAATTTATTTTCAAATAAATAATTAAAAGGGCCATTCCTCGCAAAGGCGTAATATGGGGCTATTTGTTTCACATGCTAGTGTGTCGTAGATAGCGTAGATTCTTATTTGGAAATCCTTTCACTTAAAATTTCCTCCTATTTATCAAATTGTAAATTGAACATTGAGTTTTTACTCTTCTTGAGAAAAGGGCGTGTTGAATGCCATAAAATTATATCAGACTATGGAAGCACTTATGAATTATTATGAATGATTCGTGGTAAATAAAGGATTGTCTTTCAAATTTTATTCTAAATCTCTCATTTTTAAGAGAAATTTCATTGAAATGTATCTTTACATAAATTATAGTTTGAAAACCTTTTAAATATACAATCACTTAAAAGCATGTATTCACATAATTAAAAAATAGAGAGCTCATTTACAAATTGTAAAACAAGCATTGTTGCAATCATTGAAACTGCAATTAAATACGTGCACAATATTGTGTATTAATGTCCGAATTGGGGCTCAGTGGCAACGTGCGCCGTTGGTGAGCATTAAGGTGGCGGTGGCGGTTTTGTTGCTTCAAAAAAATGGGTAACTAAAATAATTTATTAAAAATACAATTACATAGATTTATAACAGAAAAATCGGAGCATATTTTTAAACATTAAGATTCTTTTAGAGCTGCAATCTAAAATTTTACTTAAATGATTGTCAAATTTTATAATTATTTTTCTTATAAAACAAGTTTATAACTGTTGTGAAAGTATAGAAAAAATATAAAATTTTGCTTTAAAATTAATTATTATTATTATTAATTACTGTTATTTTATTATTAATTAAAGTAAATTATTCAAAATTTTCAAAAACCTAATAACCTGCATTACAAAGAATAATAATAAATACGAGAAAAATTCTGTTTGAATGTACATTTAAATAAATTAAATAAGCAAATTTTCATTAAAATTTTATAAATAATACAATTATATCACTAAACTTCCAAAATTAATAATGTAAAAGTATCCATACTTGAAAACATTGATATGCCTTTACTAGAAGTTAAAAGTATAAAAAAATTGTAAAATTTACTCACAGAAAAAAAAATATGTCTTTCAGACATCAAAATTCCAATTTATGGAAAGTTTATTAAACTCTAAATAAGTTTTCCGAGGTAATAAATCCTCGAACATACATAAAAAAATTACATCAAAGATAGAATTACACAAGAAATACGAGAATGACAAGTAAAAATTCATCAGATAATCATCTGTCTTGGTGAAAACGTGAAGATCTAACCGTGCGCTTCATTTCACTTCTCTCGTCTTCTGAAAATCGTCTGCTGCTACGAAATCACGCCGAATTCCTTCGAAGAGGGAGGCAGTCGTTTTGAGTGACGTTTTTTGCTCTATCATGTGACATTTTCCGATGAAGGAAAATCTGAAAGAGGGTTTTTTTTTGGAGGGGGGAGTTAAAAAATATAAGAAAAATAATAGGGAAGGAAATATATATATATATATATATATATATATATATCACACATTCATTCCCACTTCAAGAAAAAAAAAAAAAAAAAAGGTGAAAAGTTTTTCAAGAGAGAAGATGAAAACTCCCACTTTTATTTCGAATCCTTATTTCGAACATTCTCCATCTGAACCCCTCCCCTCTCTCACCCCCTTCTTTCAAAAACTCGAAAGCCAAGAAATATTACACCACTTCCGATGGGAATTGAAATCTGGCAGCATTAATGAGAGAGCAGAAGAAAAAAAAAATGGCGAAGCACTGCGGATCTTTCTTTTGGAAGTATTATTTATTTATTATTTATTTTTCGCTCTTGCGTTCTTCTATTTTCGTAGTAAGTTACGTTTTCCTTTTTTTTGGCCAAAAACCATCTTAGTGATCTCTTCCGCCTTTTATCGGTCACGTTCGATCATTTTTGGGAGAGGATGATACTTTGAAAATACCGGCGTGCTGTAGGTTCGTGTCCAATACTTCATTCAGAGACAATAATGTATACGAGCGGGAAAGGCACCTTTATTTCTTGCGTGTGTGTGAAGTGTTGCCTTTTTTTTCTTCCATTAGTGGTTCACATAGGCCCAAGTGACAATAACTATAAATTGAATTTCAAATAAATAAATAAAATGGCCATTCCACACAAAGGCGTAATATGAGGCTATTTGTTTCATATGCTAGTGCGTCGTAGAAAGCGTAGATTTTTATTTGGAAATCCTTTCGCTTTAAATTTCCTCTTATTTATCAAATTGTAAATTGAAAACTGAGTTTCACTGGCAAAACTACTGAGAAATTGAGAAAATAGCATGTTGATTGCAATAAAATTAAATCAGTAGTTTAAAAAGTATTTATTATATATATTATAGTATTTATATTTATTTATATTCTGGGTAACTAAAGGATAATCTTTCGAATTTTTTTTAAAAAACACTTTATTGTAAAACACTCTTTTTTAAGAGAAGTATTCATTGAAATAAATCTTTATATACTAAATCGTAATTTGAAAACATTTTTAAAGTATGCAGTCGCTTCAAAGCCTACATTCACATAATTAAAAAAATAATTAAATTAAATCACATAATTAAAAGCTCATATACAACTTGCTAAATAGCATTGTGCAATTTTTTGAAACTGCAATTAAATAATTGCCCAATTTAGTGCTGTTGTTACCTATGGCTAGATTAAACTCAATCCATACAAATTTTCCACTTACCTTAGGAAGAAAAATACATAACATATCAAAATTACAAAAGGAAAAGAGCAGTTATTCTAAACAAAAACGACTAAAAGGCCTTTAAAACAGTTTAAAACAAGTTAAATATTCTAAGGATAAAAATTTAAAACACTAAAAGCACCATAATAAATGTCCGTCAGATCAAGACCTGCTTTCTGTGACGCTTCAGTAAAGAGTAAACAAATCATCATTCTGTCATAAGTTAAAATCCAGTCTAGAGGAAACAAGTAGATGGGCCTTATTTATTTGCTGTGTCTTGCATAAAACGCATATATCAGTGTTCACAATCCCTATTTTGGGCATATGTTCGGCCAGGCAGTCGTGTCCGAATGCCCGTTGAACTATCCATACTTGAAAAGATTGATATGCGTTTACTAGAAGTAAAAAGTATAAAAATATGTAAAATTTACTCAAAGAAAAAAATATGTCTTTCAGAAATCAAAATTCCAATTTATGAAAAGTTTATTAAATTCTAAATAAGTTTTCAGAAGTAATAAATCTTGGAATATACATAAAAAATTACGTCAAAGATAGAATTACACAAGAAATACGAGAATAACAAGTAAAAATTCATCTGATAATCATCTGTCTTGGTGAAAATGTGAAGATCTAATCGTGCGCTTCATTTCACTTCTCTCGTCTTCTGAAAATCCTCTGCTGCTACGAAATCACGCCGAATTCCTTCGAAGAGGGAGGCAATCGTTTTGAGTGACGTTTATCACTCTCTCATGTGACATTTTTTCGATGAAGGAAAATCTGAAAGAGGGTTTTTTTGAGGGGGAAGTTAAAAAATATAAGGAAAAAATAATAGGAAGGCAAAAAAAAAATATATATCACACATTCATTCCCACTTCAAAAAAAAAAAAAAAAAAAAAAAAAAAGTGAGAAGTTCTTCAAGGGAGAAGATGAAAACTCCCACTTTTATTTCGAACCCTTATTTCGAACATTCTCCATTTACCTCTCACCCCCTTCTTTCAAAAACTCGAAAGGCGAGAAATATTACACTACTTCAGATGGGAATTGAAAACTGGCAACAGGAATGAGAGAAGAAGAAGAAGAAAAAAAAAATGGCGAAGCATCGCAGATATTTCTTTTGCAAGAAGTATTATTTATTTATTATTTATTTTTCACTCTTTTGCGTTCTTCTATTTTCGTAGTAAGTTACGTTTTCCCTTTTTGACCAAAAACCATCTTAGTGATCTCTTCCGACTTTTATCGGTCACGTTCGTTCATTTTTGGGAGAGGATGATACTGTTGAAAATACCGGCGTGCTGTAGGTTCGTGTTCAATACTTCATTCAGAGACAATAATGTATAAGAGCGGAAAGCCAACTTTATTTCTTGCGTTTGTGGGAAGTGTTACGTTAATTTTTTTCTCCACTCGTGGTTCATATAGGCCCAAGTGACAATAACTATAAATTGAATCTAGTGAATAAATTCTTTTTTCCTCAAATTGATTTTCAAATAAATAAATAAAAGGGCCATTCCTCGCGAAGGCGTAATATGAGGCTATTTGTTTCATATGCTAGTGCGTCTTAGATAGCGTAGTTTTTATTTGGAAATCCTTTCATTTTCAATTTCCTCCTATTTATTAAATTGTAAATTGAAAATTGACTTTCCCTCTTGAATGCAATAAAATTAAATCAATGCTTTAAAAGTTTTTATTATAAATGATTCTTGATAAATAAAAGGAATATCTTTCGAACTTTTTAACAAACACTTTATTCTAAAACTCTCATTGAAATAAATCTCTACATAAATTGTAATTTGAAAACCTTTTAAAACATACAATCGATTAAAAGCATGTATTAAAGAAATGGAAAGTTCATTTACAATTATTACAAATCATTGTGCAATTATTGAAACTGCAGTTAAATATTTGAACAATATAGTTTATTAATACCCGGCAAGTGGCTCATTGGTAACGTGCGCCGCTGGTGAGCATTAGAGTGACGTTCAATCCGCTGCTAGCGTTGTTGTAGACACTGCTTAAAAAATGGAATTCGAGACGCCATTTGTGATGTTCAGCATCTTGCCTCGTGAATCCTATTACCTGGGTCTAACTACTTCAATGTATTCTCCCATAAGATACGAAAATGCGGGTAGTTTCCTCCTATATGTATTCCCGGAAGGCATAAGTGCATTGCGTCCAGAAATGATGACTTTTGAAGGCGATGAAATAAATTTGGAAAAAAAATATAAAAGAGTTTTGAAAAAAATTTTGTCTTACTTTTTGGGCACAGTAGTATATTGTATAATTTAAATTTTAATTATTCAAAATTAAATTTTTTTTTAGTTAAAACGGCTCTAAAAATATTTTTCTCCTGCCTTAAAAACTTTCTCCAATATTAAATACATTTCTTCCTTGTTTGACTCTGTCCAACTTGTCCGCTTGTCAATTTGTCACACATTGATAATCGAGGTTAATTTAAAATAAGTGAAAACAAATAAAAATAACCCTCATCGAAAATGTAAATTATACAAACTTATTTGGAGCATAATTTTTTAAAAATAATGTTTTTCTTTTTATCTTTAATCCCATAAATAATTCTCCTTGAAACATTTTTTTTTTTTATAATACGGTTATAATCTTTAAGATCTACTTTTAATATACTAAATAGTTTATACATTACATTATAATTATTTTATTATCGATATTGATTAAGTACTTCATTTTGATTCAAGAACTATTGAATTATTAAACAATTTATAAAAATTATAAATAATTAAATAAATGTATAGTATGCTGAAGAAGACAGAAATAATTATTTTGTATACCTCATTGCTATTATAATTAGCGAATAGTTGCAGTTAGAAATATTATTATAAATAAGTTTTATGTGAGATATAAATAAATATTCAGTTATTTAATAATAGTGTTTTGTATAATGCATTCAAATAGCTATACTTCATTTTGAAGAAAATGAATAATTCTATTCAGAAAGTCTTTTACAATTCCGAAAAATACTACTCATATTCAATTTACATCCTTCGAAGTCCTTCAGACATTTTTGTTCACTTCAATACAATTCAGACACTTTTTTTTTTTCTCTCTCTTTCTTTTAAAAAATCAAAAACTGAGATTTCGAAATGAAATTTTCGCCAAACTGAATATATGATCACGAAAAGGCATTGCAAAATTCATACGGCTTTGGAATTCAAAGAATAATCTACCAAACACGTCGAGAGACCGTAGATAATACAGAACATAAATGCAAAATGGTACAAACAAAATCAAGTAGCCCAAATAAGAAATAAATAAAAAAAAATCAATATGTACCGGAAAGAAGCAAGTTCAAATAACATAGAGTTGGTGACAAAGAATATAGAGAAGCAGATTTTATGACACCGTTATTTGAGAAAGTTGTTTAAACGTACTTTCTTTTCCATGGCTGTTTATCACAATTTTTATAGGCCGGGATGAGATAGGTCGGCAATATGACGAAAAAAAAACACCTATGAATCAAAACCATTCCATATTTTCAACACCATTCTTTTAAAGGTATTAGAAAGAACTTTTTACGACTCTAAATTTGAAGTGTTGCACCCTTTCTTGAAGAAGAAGATATGATTTACTGGCGCGTTTTTATTTGAGTCTGAAGAATCGGACGATGCCCGGCTTATGTTACTTCACTTTATCTGCCCTTTATTATTCGAGAATAATGAGTGGAACGACGAATGAGAAATGAGCAAATTTATAGAGTGTAAGGAAAGGGGAATTTTACGTTCTTCTTCGGAACGTCATTTCGAACAAGAAATTTTAGTGAGACAGTATGAGACACAACCAGAAATTTATACGTCTCCGAATTTCAGCACTACTGACTCGGGCCTTCCTTTATTCTTCTTTTGCTTTTGTTTCATCGTTGCCTTTGCTTATTGAAGAAGTTTTCCAGCGATAAATTTCAGGGGGAATCGTACTGCTGTCTTTCTGTGTGTGTTATTCGAGTTTTCGAGATGCCACACTCTGAAATTTAAGAGCTAACTTAAGCATACTTTTGCATGATGGAAATGGAAAATATTTCTTTAGTGCTGTTCTAATGCAAGCTGTTGGCAATATTTTAGAAGTGTTCAATTTATTAGCAAAGAAAGAGGCAGTCGCAATTTATTCATATAGTAAAGTGTGTGAGGTTTTTGTCTCGTAAAACTTAACTGCTCATGTGTCCTCAGCAATATTAAAAGTATTTGATAAAAACAAACTAAATTCACGTTTTAATTTAAAAAAAATGAGTTTGTTAATATTTGTTATCTAGTTTTAAACATTTGATTTTAGACAAATATATGAGGTAAACCATTTAAATTACTATATCAAAATCTTTAAGCAGATTGAATATAAGATCAAGTCCAAATTTGAAATGAACTTGGAATTTTTAATGTCTGCGAAAGAAAATGATAACACTAAGATTTAATTAAGCTAATAATTATACAGAAAATTAAATACGCATTTCAGGGGATTATATTTCATCACTTAAACTAATTATCTCTGTTAAGTTATCTTAAATTCCTCGGAGTAAGTTTAATCTTTTATACGTACACACATCTATGCAAATTTATATATTTTACTATGACATAATCATTTGTATATGTAATATATGCATGTAATTTCCAGCATAACTTCCAAAATACTGCCAATGCTCAATCTTTACTTCGCTGGATTTATTATTTTTATTATAGAGATGTGTCGGCTAAAATAGCGAAAACATTAAAATAAATTTTTATAATTAAATAAAAGTCTTAATTTTGATGCCTTTAGATTTTCATGCCACCTGCGGGCATCAGCATTATAAAACTGACTAATACCATTAGTTAAGTTATTGTGTAAAAAATTATGTAGACAATTTGCAGTAGTAGTTATCGATTTAATTTTTTAAACTAAAAAACTTTATATTCTTAAAAATAAATGCTATTAGATTAAAAGTGAAAGAAATTATTGAGCATTTTTGGATAAGAACGATTGGTTTATTTAAGCAATTTATATTATTTAAGACAATCGATTATTTAAGATGAATCAATTATTTAAGACAATCATAATTAAAGATATATCTTAAATCTTTAAATATGCAAGAGTATATTATTTTTTTTTAAACTGGATATAAGAATTGAATAAAATAATATTGAATAAAATTATATTTGAATAAAATATGAACACATACAAATTAATTTCTAGATTTCAGGTAAACCAAGAACCAACCAAGAAAAGTTGAACAACCAAGAAATATCTTTAATTGGAATACTCAGAATAGATTTTTTAACACTTTAACTACATACATCCACTAAGAGCTAAAGAAAAATTTAGTTGAATAGTTCCACAAAAATGTATCCACATAAAATATAACTTCATATTTCAGCATCCTGTCTTTGACGTTCAACGATTTCAAATTCCGACCGTATACATCACTCCTGGTAAAAAGAACGTAAAGCATATAGAAAAATATGTTATAGATCTCCTCACATATGTCTTATTTCCTTTTTCGCATATCTTGCATCCAGCACACGTACCTATCCCAACTGGTAACTTCCACAAATAAAAAACCCTGGTCTAACTTTTATATTATATGACATATATCTATATACATAACATGCGGATCTACGAGCATTTATATATATATATATATACATGCTCCCAGATCCTGTCTCTGTCTAAATATGGGCGGATACAGGACTGTGCATTGTATAAAAATGTGTGAACCCCTGTAGGTGGCGCTTTATTTTTAAGGGACTTTAGACTTGCAGATAGTGTTGAATAGTTTATTGAATTGGCTCTTTATTTCCATGCATGCAAAGTTGAAAATGTGGCGTGGAATATAGAAAGGATGTTTCCCTTTTGATGTTGCCGTCAACGTGATCGGCCTAAATCCGCCTTCTGAACGGCGGGGGTAATGTATAAAACAAGGAGTTCTGCCCAGACCGCCATCCTAAGTGATTTGCGGCAAATCGCCGAAAAATGCCTGCATCGCCAAACCACAAATCAAAAGCTGTGTGTTGCATAACGCGATTCAAGAGTGAAATATCTTTTTTTTTTTTATATTTGCCTTTTCTATTCTTCAACAAAATAAAATTGGCATGATTATTTAAAAGTAACTTATTGATTTGTTCCTGGCTATTGTTTTTAAAAAATATGAAATAGTTTTCATGTTGCTTTAGTAAACATGTAGTCTTTTATTGATCTTGATATTCTTTTTATTTATTTATTTATTTGCTATATCTGAGTTCGTGTTTAAGACTATATCATTATCTATCGATCATCTTCAGTAATGCAATATAAAAATAAATTAATAACATTAAATAGAGTAAACACGTTTACCAATGCCACATGTTTCGTGTTCGAGTCTCGGATGCTGCATGAATGTTCATAGTGGTTCGGAATTCAATTTAAATCTTAGGTAACTGTCTAATATGATTGTGGAGCATTGGGCGTAGGGCTGACAACCTTACTCTGTAAAAAGTCAGCATCACGGAAACCATGTCAGACTTCTAACTACAGGTGATCCATCACAATAGAAACCGCCCTTTCTTCCATAAGACCACATGGGTTCATGGGCTTGGTCTAGAGTTTGCTGTCTACCAAGTGGATAAGAAACAACAACAGATATGTTCTATAAATAATTAAAAATTTAAATCTACGTCTAATCATTATAATTTGATGCTTTTTAGTAACGTTTACGTATCACAGTGACTCCAACTTTAATAAGTTAAATGTATATTAGTTAACTCGTTAGAAACCAAATAATGCTTATTAAATAAATCTAGATTAAATAGAACTAGTTAATTTACTACTAATCTAACAGAATAGAAAAATTTATATATTTTACTACACTTGATACATACAGGATGGTTCAAAAATTCAATGCAAAAGTAAAAAAGCAACAAAAAAAATATCTATAGTTTGGAGAGACAAGCAGTTTGTAGAATAATATTTAATGTGATACAGGATTTTTGTGGGACTTGGAATTAAAAAGTTTAAACTCATGATAGTAGAGAATATTCCTGTAGATAATTTCATGAAAGTTACAGGATGTATATCACTCGGGAATCAAGATTTCGAAATAATTGCGTGCACACATTTAACTTGAAAACATAACTTTAATGAATAGTGTTATTATGATTGAAAAATGCACAGGCTATCTATTCTTATTTTCACTTTTTCATCTGGCGTCACATGAAATAAACCAGAAATTCCTGCTACTACAGTTTGAAAAACTTTTTCAATGGCACTACGAAGGCATCTGTATAGCGACTAACATGCTCAGCATTTGCTGTCACTGGATGAAGCAAAGCGGGAGAAAAAAAGCATTTGCACGGTAGACTATTCCACAAATTTGGGACCTGAATGGCAGAGTGTCTAGCACTCTGGCGCTCGGTGCCACAGGTTTCGGGTTCGAATCCCAGCGGTGCCATGTATGTTTGTAGTGGTTCGAATCCACTTTAAGCCGTAGGTCCGGTCTCCTATGACTGTAAAAGCGTCACGGAGCCAAAGTCAGACTTCTACCTACGGGTGCTCCATCACAACAGAAGCTGCTTCCTTCCCTTTCAATCATGAGTACGTATGGGCTCGTAGGCTTGGCCAGCCAAGTGGGATAAGAAACAACAACAAAAAACAGGCTTTTCCAAAAATGGAGGGAAGATTGAACTTAATTATTTAACATTTGATTCAGGGATCAAGTGCATTTCTAGTTAACGAGAGAGTTAATTAAACTTAATTCCTGTAATAGGAGTATTAGAAACTCTTACGAGTACACTCAATAACGTTGCAACCAGTGTGTTGTGGATTTGCAGCGTTGTTCTTGTTCTTTATCTTTGAGGAATGCTGTATCACGAATCTAAAAGCTGGAACCATGCACTTATATAATTTATTATGTACCATTATTTTTCTTAACCTACGTGAGCATAATGAACTAACTATACACTACCTTTTCCATGGTCAATGAAACTCCACGGGAAACGAACGGAAATGTTTAAATAATTAAGCACGCATCTTTGAGCCGGCATAGCAGATATGACTTGCCACCAAGATCACCATACCCACACCCAGTAATCTCTCGTTGTGGGTTACTTCAAATTATATGTCCATAGAGTTCTTATCAGCATTTAAAGATCCATACGTCAAGAAACAGTAGGCCTTTCTTTTGGTACGTTGCATCGGACATAATACCACAACTGCACTCAGTACTGCAGTACGTTTCATATATTGAACATTTACAGTTATAAATCATGATGTCTTATTTCACAGCTGTTGCCTTTTTTTTCTCGCCCTTCTTGCCTTGCAGGAGTAGGAGACGCTCTATTATAAAAGTTAAATTAATTTTTTTGTTTGTGTCAAACAAAATCCTGCTTAATGGTGAATTTTAATCTGCTAGTTGCAAGAAAAATATATGTTTATTTTATCTCATTATATTTTATATTTTTGTAATAAACGTTAGAATCACCGTTATAAAGAAAAAAAAAAGAAAGGTATTCAATTTCTTTTTTTCGTGTGCGTGCCATGTAGACAGTCTGTGTGCACTAAAACAATTTGAGTGAATTTTTTTTTTTTATTACTTTTTATTCATATTGTAATTTTTAAGGATAGTATCTTCAAAAAAATTGCAAAACAAATTTCACTCAAAAATCCATAATATGAAATCTAAATGGGCAATTTAATGCAGACAATTTTAAATGAAAAGCCAAAATTATCTTCTATATTGATATTTTCATTTTCATAAATTTCGTTTACTAAAAATTATTTATTGTAAATAAAATAAGAGAGAGCAGATAACAGAGTTATAACAGAAAAATCACAGTATATTTTTAAATGTTAAAATTATTTTAGCGATTGCAATCTAAAATTTCACTTAAATGGTTGTATAATTTTATAAATTTTTTATCTTATGAAATAATTTTATAACTATACGAGAAATTATAGAAAAAAAAAGTAAAATGTTCCTTGAAAATTATTATGAAAGTTTAATTAATTAACGATTCTCAAAGTAATTATTTTTAAGTATAATAAAAGAAATTCCCCGTTTCTTTCCAAAATAAGGTATTATTATCCTGAGATGAATAAAGTAAGTTAAATTATTAAATAATATTTCTTTATTTTAAGAGGGTCTCTAATTAAATTTAAAATCTGTTAAAAACTATATCAAATTTATTCTAAAATAGTTTCAGTATTCAAATTTTAATTAATAGAATAGAATAAACAAGCAGTAAAATAAACTGTAAGTTATTCAAAATTTTTCAAAAACTAGATATCGCAAAGTGTAAAGAACAATATAAAATAATACGAGTATTGTTTTGAATGTACATTTAAATAAATTAATTAAGCTAATTATTATATTCTTAACATACTATAATATAATAAAATTAATATACTTCCAAAATTAGTGATATTGAAGTATCTATACATTGACATCCAAACATTGACATGCGTTTACTAGAAGTAAAAAGTATAAAAAATTTGTAAAATTTACTAAAAGAAAAAAACATTTCTCAGAAATCAAAATTCCAATTTAATGAAAGTGTATTAAATTCTAAATAAGTTTTCCGAGGTAATAAATCTTGGAGCCTACACCAAAAAATTATGTCAAATAATAGAATTACACAAGGAATACGAGAATGACAAGTAAAAAAATTCATCTGATAATCATCTGTCTTGGTGAAAATGTGAAAATTTAACCGTGCTCTTCATTTCACTTCTCTCGTCTTCCCAAAATCATCTGCTGCTACGCAATCACGCCGAATTCCTACGAAGAGGGAAGCAATCGTTTTGAGTGACGTTTTTTGCTCTATCATGTGACATTTTTTCGATGAGGGAAAATCTGAAAGAAGGTTTTTTTGAGGGGGCAGTTAAAAAATATAAAAAAAATAATAGGAAGGAAAAAAATATATATCACGCATTCATTCCCTGTTCAAAAAAAAAAAAAAAAAAAGATGAGAAGTTCTTCAAGAGAGAAGATGAAAACTCCCACTTTTATTTCGAACCCTTATTTCCAACATTCTCCATCTAAACCCCTCCCTCTCTCACCCCTTCTTTCAAAAACTCCAAAGGCGAGAAATATTACACCACTCCCGATGGGAATTGAAATCTGGCAACAGGAATGAAAGAAGAAGGAAAAAAAATCGAGAAGCACTGCAGATATTTCTTTTGGAAGTATTATTTATTTATTATTTATTTTTCCTCTTTTGCGTCTTCTATTTTCGCAGTAGGTTACGTTTTTCCTTTTGTGGCCAAAAACCATCTTAGTGATCTCTTCCGACTTTTATCGGTCACGTTCGTTCATTTTCGGGAGAGGACGATATTGTTGAAAACACCCGCGTGCTGTAGGTTCGTGTTCAATACTTCATTCAGAGGCAATAATGTAGAAGAGCGGAAATGCAACTTTTTTTCTTGCGTGTGTGTGAAGTGTTACGTTTATTTTTTTCCCCACTCGTGGTTCACATAGGCCCAAGTGACAATAAATATAAATTGAATCTAGTGAAGAAATTCTTTTTCCTCAAATTGATTTTCAAATAAATAAATAAAAGGGTTATTCCTCGCAAAGGCGTATTATGAGGCTATTTGTTTCGTATGCTAGTGCGTCGTAGATAGCGTAGATTCTTATTTGGAAACGGTTTCAGTTTAAATTTCCTCCTATTTATCAAATTGTAAATTGAAAATTGAGTTTTCCTCTTCTTGAGAAAATGTCATGTTGAATGCAGTAAAATTAAATCATCACTTTAAAAAGTAATTATTATAAATAATTCTTAGTAAATAAAGGGTTATCTTTTAGAACTTTTTAGAAACACTTTATACTAATAGGCTCATTTTTAAGAGATATTTCATTGAAATAAACTTTTAAATAAATCGTAATTTAAAAGCTTTTAAAATATGCATTCTCTTAAATAAAAAATGGAGAGCTCATTTCCAACTTGTAAAAAAAAAGTGTGCAATTATTGAATTTGCAGTGAAATATCTACACAATGTAGTGTTGTTGTTTTTCTTGTCTATGACTTTATTGGAACACAATTCTTACAAATTTGGCCACTTATCGCAGAAACAAAAGGACATAACAAATCAAAATCACAGAGTCAAAAGTACATACATTCTTAACAAAAACAACAAAAGGTCTTAAAAAAGTTAAAAACAAGTTAAATGTTCTAAGGATAAAAATTTAAAATGGTAGAAGCACCATAATAAAAGTCCGTGTAATCAGGACATGATTTCTCTGGCCTTCCAGTAAAGAGTGCACACATTACCTTTCTGTTGTAAGTTAGAGTCCAGTCACGAGCAAACAAATAGATGGGCTTTATTCATTCACTGTCTTATATGAAACACATATATATTATATTTCAGGATGAATAATTTCACATGTTCGCCCACGCAGTGGAGCACATTTCTCAATCAAAAATTGGCAACATCCTCTTTACGATTTTTACCACTCAATTGTATTGTCCAATCAATTTAAATTATTAAAATATTTTCAAAAACTAAATAACGTGCAGTATAAAGAACGATATAAAATAAGAGAAAAATATTGTTTGAATGTACATTTAAATAAATCAAATAAGCTAATTTTCATTAAAATTTTATAAATAATATAATTATATCACTAAACTTCCAAAATTAGTAATGTGAAATTATCCATACTTGAAAACATTGTTATGTGTTCACTAGAAGTAAAAAGTATAAAAATATGTAACATTTACTTAAAGTAAAAAATATTGTTCATCCAAAAATCAAAATTCCGATTTATAGAAAGTTTCTTAAATTCTAAATAACTTTTCCGAGATAATAAATCTTGGAACATACTTAAAAAAATTAGGTCAAAGATAGATTTACACAAGAAATACGAGAATGACAAGTAAAAAATTCATCTGATAATCATTTGTCTTGGTGAAAATGTGAAGATCTAACCGTGCGCTTCATTTCAGTTCTCTGGTCTTCTGAATTCTTTTTCCTCAAATTGATTTTCAAATAAATAAATAAAAGAGCCATTCCTCGTAAAGACGTAATATGAGGCTATTTGTGTTATATGCTAGTGTACCGTAGACAGCGTAGATTTTTATTTGGACATCCTTTCACATTAAATTTGGTCCTATTTATCAAATTGTAAATTGAAAATTGAGTTTTCCTCTTCTTAAAATAATGGCATGTTCAATGCAGTAAAATTAAATAGGATGAAAGTACTTTAAAAAGTATTTATTATAAATGATTCCTGGTAAATAAAGGATCATCTTTAGAATTTTTTTTTTTAAAAAAAAACACATTATTCTAAAACTCTCATTTTCTAACAGAAATTTTATTGAAATAAACTTTTATATAAATCGTAATTTGAAAACATTTTAAAGTATGTAATCACTTAAAGGCCTACATTCGCATAATTAAATTAATTCACATAATTAAAAGCTCATATACAATTTGCAAAAAAGCATTGTGCATTTTTGAAAATGCAACTAAATACTTGCCTAATATAGTGTTGTTGTTAGCCATTTCTTGATTAGAACTCAATCCATACAAATTTTACCACTTACCTTAGGAAAAAAAAAGTACATAACATATCAAAATTACAAAGGGAAAAGACCAGGGCATTCTTAACAAAAACGACCAAAAGGCCTTAAAAAAAATTTTAACAAGTTAAATGTCTAAGGATAAACATTTTAAAAACTGAAAAGCACCATAATAAATGTCCTTGTGTGTCGAGACATATATTTTCTAAGACCCTTTAGTAAAGAGTACACAAATCATCATTCTGTTGTAAGTTAAAATCCAGTCCAGAGGAAACAAGTAGATGGGCCTTATTTATTTTCTCTGTTTTGCCCAAAACACATATATCAGTGTTCTCAATCCCTATTTTGGACATATGTTCGGCCAGGTACTCATGTCCGGTTCTTAATCTAAAATTTGCCAACAGCTTCTTTACGAGTTTTCCACTCAATGTTTTCCAATCAACCCAGATTGTCTCCGAGACGTTTCCTTTAGTGTTAGGTAGAATTATTTTAAATTTTGCTTTAAAATTAATTATTATTATTATTATTAATTACTGTTATTATTATTATTAATTATTTATGTTATTAATATTATTAATTATTTATGTTATTATTATTATTAATTATTTATGTTATTATTGTTAATTACTGTAAATTCAAAAAACTAAATAACGTGTAATATAAAAAAAAATATAAAATAAGAGACAATAATGTTTGAATGCACATTTAAATAAATTAAATAAGCCAATTTTCATTAAAATTTTATGAATAATACAATTCTCTCACTAAACTTCCCAAATTAGTAATGTTAAAGTATCCATTCCTGAAAACATTGATTATCATTTGAAAAGCTTTTTAAACATACAATCGCTTAAAAGCCTGCATTCACATAATTAAATTATCTAATTATCCAATTAAAATTTTATAATTTTTTTTTTTTTAGAAATTTTTGTGAAATTATGAAAAAAAAAACAACATTCTTTTTTAAATTCACAAAGTATTTACAATTTTGCTGTAAGAATCATTATTATTATTGTTAATTACTGTAATTGCTGTTATTATTATTATTAATTTGTTTCTTGTTGAAATTTTGAAAATTTACAGTAGAAATTACTCAAAAGTTTCAAAACTAAATAACCTGCAGTATAAAGAACAATAGAAAATAATAGAAATATATTGTACAAAAGTACATTTAAATAAATTAAATAAGCTAATTTTCATTAAAATTTTATAAATAATACAATTCTATCACTAAACTTCCAAAATTAGTAATGTTAAGGTCTCCATACTTGAAAACATTGATATGCATTTACTAGAAGTAAAAGTATAAAAATGTTTAAAATTTACTCAAAGATAAAAATATGTCTTTTAGAAATCAAAATTCCAATTTATGGAAAGTTTATTAAACTCTAAATAACTTTTCCAAGGTGATAAATCTTGGAACATACATAAAAAAATTACGACAAAGATAGAATTACACATGAAATACGAGAATGAGAAGTAAAAAATCATCTGATAATCATCTGTCTTGGTGAAAATGTGAAGATCTAACCGTGCGCTTCATTTCACTTCTCTCGTCTTCTGAAAATCGTCTGCTGCTACGAAATCACGCCGAATTCCTTCGAAGATGGAGGCAATCGTTTTGAGTGACGTTTTTTGCTCTATCATGTGACATTTTTCGATGAAGGAAAATCTGAAAGATTGTTTCTTTTTGGGGGAGTTAAAAAATATAAGGAAAAATAATAGGAAGGAAAAAATATATATATCACACATTCATTCCCTCTTCAAAAAAAAAAAAAAAAAAAAAAAAAATGGGTGAGCAGTTCTTCAAGAGAGAAGGTGAAAACTCCCACTTTTATTTCGAACCCTTATTTCGAACATTCTCCATCTAAACCACTCCCTCTCACACGCCCTTCTTTCAAAAACTCGAAAAGCGAGAAATATTACACCACTTCCGATGGGAATCAAAATCTGGCAACAGGAATGAGAGAAGAAGAAAAGTAAAATAAAAATGGTGAAGCACCGTGGATATTTCTTTTGGAAGAAGTATTATTTATTTATTATTTATTTTCCACTTTTGCGTCTTCTATTTTCGCAGTAAGTTGCGTTTTTCCTTTTTTGGCCAAAAACCATCTCAGTGATCTCTTCCGACTTTTATCGGTCACGTACGTTCATTTTTGGGAGAGGATGATACTGTTGAAAATACCGGCGCGCTGTAGGTTCGTGTTCAATACTTCATTCAGAGACAATAATGTAGAAGAGCGGGAAAGGCAACTTTATTTCTTGCGTGTGAGTGAAGTGTTACATTTATTATTCTTCCTCTCGTGGTTCACATAGGCCCAAGTGACAATAACTATAAATTGAATCTAGTGAAGAAATTCTTTTTTTCCACAAATTGATTTTCAAATAAATAAATAAAAGGGCTATTCCTCGCAAAGGCGTAAAATGGGCTATTTCTTTCATATGCTAGTGCGTCGTAGATGGCGTAGATTCTTATTTGGAAATCCTTTCACTTTAAATTTTGATACTATTTATCAAATTGTAAATTGAAAATTGAATTTCCTTCTTCTCAAGAAAATGGCGTGTTGAATGTAGTAATAATAAATCAGATGATTAAAGCATTTGAAAAAGTATTTTTTATAAATGATTCGTGGTAAATACTGGATTGTCTTTCGAATTTTATTCTAAAACACTCATTTTTAAGAGAAACTTCATTGACATATTCCTTTACATTAATTGTAATCAGAAGACCTTTTAAAATGTATATACCCTTTAAAAGCATACATTCTAACTAACTCCCTGACTTTACAGCCTATTTTGGATTATGATTCGGAATTTGCTGGCAAATTCGGAAACAAGAGATGTGTACTTTTACGCGTTAGGGTTGTCAGCCATTCGCCCTACAAACATATTAGACAGAAACTTACCGTTTAAAATGGATTCCGAACCTCTACAAACATCCGTGGAACCACCGGGAAACCCCGAAACCTGCAACAATGAGTGCCACCTCACTCTCTAGATAATTCCATGAAAGTTGCATGATGTATATCACTGGCAGAATCCAAAATTTTGAAATAATTGAGTGCACACTTTTAACATGAAAAAATAACTGTAATTCATATTGTTATCATGATTGAAAAAATGCACTGGCTATCTATTCGTATTTTCGAGTTTTCATCTGGCATCACGTGAAGTAAATCAGGAATTCCTGTAACTAAAGTTTTCAAGCCCTTCAAATGGTATTACGAATACATCCGTATAGCGACTAATATGTTGAACAACTGCTGCCACTGGAAGAACCTCAGCAAAAACCTTTTAGACCTTTTCGAAAATGGAGAAAGAAGACACTTGAGTAGTTAACATTTAATTGATTGATCAGGCACATTTTTAGTTGGACGAGACAGTTAATTCTCAAAATTGCTGCATTTGGACTACTAGAAACCCTTACTAGTACGGTCAACACCGTTATAGCCAGTGTGTTGCGGATTTGCCGCAATGTTCATGATTAATCCTTTTATCTTTACGGAATGCTGTGTCACAGGCGTAAAGGCTGACGTCATGAACTACAACATATTATAATTTACTCTGTACCACTGCATTTTCTAATCTACATGAGTGCAATGAATTATACACAACCGTTTCTAGGGCCGATGAAGCTCCACCTCAAACGGATGTCAAGTGATTGAGTGTCTACGGCACGATCACCTTTTGAGCAGGCATGGCAGACATGAGGATATAATACCGCCACTGTACTTAGTGTTGGAATTCGGTGGATATATTGAGCATTTACAGTTATAAATCAGGATGATATAAATGTCTTATTTAGCAATTGTTATCTCTTTTTTTCACCTTTCTTCTCCTGCAGGAGTAGGGAGTACGTTCTCTACATTTTTTTCATGTGTGTCAAACTAAATTATGTGGGATGACGAATTTTAATCTGTAAGTTGCATGTCTCTTCCACCAATAGATCTTTCCTTTTAAATCTCACTTTTTTTTATTTTTGCACTGAACTTTAGAATCACCTTTTAATAGACAGACAAATAGATGTACTAGAAATTTTTTTCGTGCTGTAGACAGAAACTGCTGGCTAAGGATGGCTAAGTGACTAATGCTCTGGCGTTCGGTACCACAGGGTTCAATTCCTTCGGTGCCATGGATGGTTATAGTGGTTCGGAATCCACTTTAATAGAATTGTAGTGTGTTGGGCGTAGGGCTGACGTTCCTTCCCCAAAAAAAAGATAACGTCTCCTCGAAATCTGCCTGTAGGCAGACAGCCTTGGCCCATCATGGGGCTGTTGCGCAATCAAGAAGGCAGATATTGCATGAAAACAATTTGTGCGAAATCTTTTCTTTATTACTTTTTATTGATATTGTATTTTTTAAGGACAATAATTTTCTTAATCCTCAAAAAAATCTCACTTAAAAACTGCATCATAGCAGATTTGAATGTACCCTTTATTTACATGGCATGTCAAAATTATCTCCCATATATATATTCTTATTTTCAAAACTTGTTTTACTAAAAATATTTCAGTAAATACAATTATTTAGAGTTATAGCAGAAAAATTACAATATATATTTGAACATTACAATTCTGTTTGCGACTGCAATCTAAAATTCCACTTGTATGCTTGTAATGTTTGTAAAATTTTATAATTTTTTTCTTATAAAATAATAAAATAATTTTATAACTATTGTAAAAGTGCAGAAAAATATAAAATTTTCTTTTAAGTTAATTATCATTATTATTAATCACTGAAAAATTATTCAAAATTTTTCAAAAACTAAATAACTTGTAGTATAAATAACAATGTAAAATAAGAGAAAAATATTGTTTGAAGGTACATTTAAATAAGCTAATCATAAAAATTACATTAAATAGCTTATTAATAAATTAAATAAGCTAATTTTAATTAAAATTTTATAAATAACACAATTATATCACTAAACTTCCAAAATTAGTAATGTTAAAGTATCCATACTTGAAAACATTGATAAGCGTTTACTAGAAGAAAAAAATATAAATTTACTTAAAGTAAAAAAAATATGTTTTTCAAAAATCAAAATTCCAATATATCGACAGTTTATAAATTATAAATAAGTTTCCCAAGGTAATAAATCTTGGAACATACATCAAAGATAGAATTACACAAGAAATACGAGAATGAGAAGTAAAAAAATTTATCTGATAATCATCTGTCTTGGTGAAAACGTGAAGATCTGACCGTGCTCTTCATTTCACTTCTCTCGTCTTCCGAAAATCGTCTGCTGCTACGCAATCACGCCCAATTTCTACGAAGAGGAGGCAATCGTTTTGAGTGACGTTTTTGCTCTATCATGTGACATTTTTTCAATGAAGGAAAATCTGAAAGAGGGTTTTTTTGGGGGTGGGGGCAGTTAAAAAATATAAGTAAAAATAATAGGAAGGAAAAAATATATATATCACACATTCGTTCCCTCTTCAAAAAAAAAGAAAAAAAAAGTGAGAAGTTCTTCAAGATAGAAGACGAAAACTCCCACTTTTATTTCGAACCCCTTATTTCGAACATTCACCATCTAACCCCCTCCCTCTCTCACCCCCTTCTTTCAAGAACTCGAAAGGCGAGAAATATTACACCACTTCCGACGGGAATTGAAATCTGGCAACAGGAATGAGAGAAGAAGAAAAAAATAGAAGAAGCACTGTGGATATTTCTTTTGGAAGTATTATTTATTTATTATTTATTTTTCACTCTTGGTTCTTCTATTTTCGCAGTAAGTTACGTTCTTCCTTTTTGGCAAAAACCATCTTAGTGATCTCTTCCGACTTTTATCGGTCACGTTTGTTCATTTTTGGGAGAGGATGTTGAAAATACCGGCGTGCTGTAGGTTCGTGTTCAATACTTCATTCAGAGACAATAATGTAGAAGAGCGGGAAAGGCAACTTTATTTTTTGCGTGTGTGTGAAGTGTTACGTTTATTTTTCTCCAATAGTGGTTCACATAGGTCCAAATGACAATAACTATAAATTGAATCTTGTGAAGAAATTCTTTTTCCTCAAATTGATTTCCAAATAAATAAATAAAATTGCCATTCCTCGAAAAGGCGTAATATGAGGCTATTTGTTTCATATGCTAGTGCGTCGTAGATAGCGTAGAATCTTATTTGGAAATTCTTTCGCTTTAAATTTCCCCTTATTTATCAAATTGTAAATTGAAAATGGATTTTTCCTCTTCATGCTCTTAGAAAATGGTATATTGAATGGAGTAAAATTAAATATGATGAAAGCATTTTTCTTTAATTAAAGCACTTAATTTATTATAAATGATTCTTGGTAAATAAAGGATTATCTTTCGTATTTTTAAAAAAATATTTTATTCTAAAACGCTCATTGAAATAAATCTCGACCTAAACTGAAAATGGAAAACCTTCTAAAACATATAATCGCTTAAAAGCATGTATTCACTTAATTAAAAAATGGAGAACTCATTTGCAACTTGTTAAAAAAGCATTGTGCAATTATTGAAACTGCAATTAAATACTTGAACAATATATTGTACTAATGCCTGACTCATGGCTCGTTGGCAACGTGCGTCGCTGGTGTGCATTAGGATTGAAGTTCAATCTTCTGGCGGCTTTGTTGACACTTCTTAAAAACAGGAGGAAATTCCAGATGGCATTTGTGATGTTCAGCATCTTGTCTTGTGAGTAGGACTAGCTGGATCCTACTACTTCCACGTTTTCTCCCATACGATACGAAAATGCAGGATAGTCTCCCCTATATGTCCACCCGGAAGGCACTGCCCTCCTTCTTCAGCGACAGGAAGTTAAGGCAGACTTCTACCTACCGATGCTCTATCACAACAAAAGCTGCCCTTTTTTCCATCCATCCATAAATAGATTACTCATGAGATGTCCTGCTGCATTACAGGACACTGAGAATAAGACACGCACATATAGTTTATCAATAAATAGTGTGTTTCAATTTAGAATGCATATCAATATAAAAATGATCAACTGCAACCAAAACTACAAACATTTTAAAATCTGTTTAAACCATGTGACTTTAAACAATGAAAGCTCTCTTTCATGATTTTTTACACTGCATGTGTAACTATTCAATTTTCAATGCACAAATTATATATCTTTATCTGTAATGTATGCACAAAATATGCTCGATACAAGAGAGTCCTCATAAGACCTTAGACATCAATAGTCACGGTGACTTGACCACGTATCACACAAAAATAAATTTATATTTGTCTCTTATGAATGTTATTGATAATTCAAATCTAATATTGTGTCACTGAAAGCCATTTAAAAAGTATTAAAAAATGGTTTGTAGCTACACAGGGTAAATGATTCTTATGGCTTGCTTAATGCAGGTCGATTTATTTTTAATATTTCCTTCTAAATGCTGTTCTGTCGATTCATTGGTCTTAATTTATTTTATTACATAGTGTTCTCGTCAATAACACTCCTCACTCATCTAGCGGACTGTATCTTGAATCACACTCACACACTAACACAATAAAAAAACCACAGGTTTAAAACTTAATAAGAACTCTTTATTTACACAGTCACTCGCGGCCGTGTTGCTCTCTCTTGCCGCTCTGGCATTACACTGACTCAGACTCGGACTTTATGCGCTCACAGGCGAATGTGTACACACACCCTTTTTTCGCCGCTAGGGGTATCCTTGCACGTAGGCGCGAACACATAGTTTTTACAATTATTTTTGTGTTTTTTTGATTTGTTTTTTTAAATTTATGATGCGTGTATTGGAAATTTTAAAATGCGCATATTTACGATTTACTTATACATAATATTTAAAATTTTAACCATGAGTTTATACGCACTTTTTAGTTTATCATTTTCGATCTGTTCTGCGCCATATATATGGCTCAACGATTTTGTATATCAATTCAGATTGTATGTAAGAATCCAATTCCAATTTTTCCAATTTGTTATTTCAAAGGACATATAAACATTTTTTTAATTTCTGACTGTTAATCTGTCACTTGCTGTACAACATGTTAAACATATTATTACTTTTTTTTTTATTTCAGAAATAAGACGTATTTCTGAAATGAGTAATATTTGTGAATTACGATGATTAGAAGTAATATTTGCATTATTTATAAATAATTTCTATTCTTTAACACATTGTATTCTTCCAATAAATTAATACCATTGTTTTTAAAAAATCTTAAAGAAAATTTGATGAATTTCCTCAGTTTTGTTTTAAGCTATTTTCGTTATTTGATTTTTAACGTATGAATAATTTTATGTCAAAGTAATATAAGGACGCTTATTCCTTTAGAAATTTAAATTACTCATTTGCATTTTATCCACTTCCAAAATTTAGTAAAACTAATAAATAAGTTATGAAGAGGCTTTTATAATATTAAACGCTTAATTATAATTGCAGGAAATCTATATTTAACTAAAACTTTTTCTGGTAGTAATATCAATCCCTAAATTTTTAGGAGCAATTATCTCGACTAGCTTTGTAATAGTAAAAATGTAAACAAATTAGTCTGTAAGAGGAAAAACAAAATGCATGCCGGAAATAATTATCGCTAACATATTGTAACTATTATATTTTTCTGTTAAAAAAATTCATTTCTCAAAATGTGATTATCATATGATGATTCTTTTAAAACTTCCATTTTGAAAGTAAATCAAAATGTATTCTTCTTACACTTCAGTCGAACTTATCCTTTATTAATAAGCATTATAAACGGTTTCATTAATTTTTGGAGAGTGAAATCTTTTGTTCAAAACTGTCAAAAAATAAATGGAACTCTCAGATCACTTTATGGAAAGATTAACTCTGAAGCGATTGGCTGTTCATTCGATCGCGAAAACCATAACAGATCACGAATCTATAAACAATTCAATAAGATAGAAGTTCCTAAGATTTACAGTAAATTTGTAAAAATAGAAGAAAATAAAAAAATCCGAAAGAGAAAACTCCTCAAATATGAGTTAATTAAATGCGACGTCTGAAAAGAATTAAAATCGGGGCTTAATTAAAGCATTCCAAAACGACGCACAAACAAATGTTCTTTCGCTTTGTTGGAACGACTGACATCTAATTGCAATGGCTCAATAATCCCAAGGCGTTTATTTTTGATATTCTGGAAGGGGGAGAAAACATGGCTTCGGTCCTTGTTAATGAGTCTTCGAGACAGCTTAAATCCTCCGTAAACCAATCGTCTTTTGACTTGCGCCATGTCTGCTGGTTTTTTTCTTTTTATGTGCAACATGCTACCCCTTTTAGAGATCTAATTACACTTCTTATGGCTGACGGCAGTCGCGGATGTTGAATTGCATGCCATGTCTTTGAAGCGGAAGTCGCTGATTCTTGTTGTATGCATCTCCATTTGGAATGAAATGAAAATTAATTCTTTATTTGGATGTCTTATTGTCTTTCAATGATTTTAGGCGTTGATATAAGAGTTGACTAATTATCTATAACAGGCAGCATATTTGAATGATTGTTCATTTATTTGAGACAAAAGTTGAAGTTTCATGTTTTCATTTGACTATGGTATACATTCATCAGAATTTAAATTTAGTCTTTGAATGATTTAAATTTAACACATTAATGTTTGTTATAATTACGCAATACACTTCAATAATTTAAAAAATTAACGTTAAATTATTTCCAATTATGAAAACTAATTGTAATGGTGGCATATTAAAATTTCAAAAAATGTAGTTATTTCTTATATTAAATTTAATATAGTGAAAAATTAAATATCATTATTAATTAATAATTAATTGTTATTAGACTTAATATACAGGGTGATTATAATTAAAGTCCGCAATTCAAAATGCTGTAAAAATAAAACTACTCGTCACAATGAGCTCTAATTTGAACTGAAGACACTTGCCGACGTTCGAAATGGTATGGCATCAAAAACAGTTTCATCAATTTTCCCATCCAATTTGGTATGACCTTGCCGTAGGGGATGGGTTTTAGTAATTTTTTCCGTCAAAAAAAGCTGAAACATTTAAGCATATTGAACACTGCAATGAGTTTAATTTGCAACTAATGCCAAATACGTTGTAATTTCAATTCAAAATGATAATGACAGCCGAAATCTTAACCTGAAGTTTAACTTTGATTCCCAACTACTAACAAATATCCATGAAATTGCCAGGATTCGAACATGAAGCCTGTGGTATCAAAGGCCATAGCGGTAGCCAATTGGCTATCATGCCACTTTTAATTTACAACTTTTTATTATGATTGTGGAAAATCTATGTTTAATTAAATCTTTCTGCTATAAATCCCCCTCTCTAAATTTTTAGAGTAGTTACTTCACCTTGCATTTTAATGGTAAAAATGCAAAACAAATTAGTCCGTAATGGGAATACAAATTGCATATCAGAAATAATTATTGGTAACATGTTGTAAAAATTGTATTTTTCTATTATCAAAAATTCATTTCTCAAAATGTGAATTCTCATATGATGATTCTTTTTTTCAACTTCCATTTTAAAAGTAAAACAAAATGCATTCTTCCTATACTTCCCGTCGAAGTTATCCTTTATTAATGAGTATTATAAACGATTTCATTAATTTCTGGAGAGTGAAATATTTTGTTCAGTGTCACTGTCAAAAAAATGAATGGAACTCTCAGACCACTTTATGAAAGGATTAACTTTGAAGCGATTGGCTTTTCATTCGATCGCGAATACCATAGCAGATCACGAATCTAAAAACAATTCAATGGATGCAAATTCTAAGATTTAAAGTAAATTTGTAAGGATGGCAGAAAAGTAAAAATATCCAAAAGAGAGAACTCCTCAAATATGAGTTAATTAATTGCAGAGTCTGAAAAGAATTAAAATCGATATTAAATCTTTAAACTTAGTTATTTATTACATTAAATTTAATATAAGGAATAATTAATTATTATTAAATTTAATACATGATAAACATAAAATTTTTAATTTTTTGTAGTTTTAAAGGACATATAAAAATTTCTTAATTTCTGATTATTTAATCTGTTATTTTAGGTCTATTTCATTTTTTGTTATCAGAAATAAAAAAGTTATGAAGATGCTTTATAATATTAAATACTTAATTATAATTGCAGGAAATCTATATTTAACTAAAACTTTTTCTTTTAATTTTCTCCCTCCCAAAATTTTTAGGAGCAATTATTTCCACTAGCTTTTAAATAGTAAAAATGTAAGCAAATTAGTCTGTAAAGGTAAAAACAAAATGCATGCAGAAAAATAATTATTATTAGCATATTATGACTATAGTATTCTTCTGTTAATAAAATTCATTTCTCAAAATGTGATTATCATGTGATGATTCTTTTGCAACTTCCATTTTGAAAGTAAAGTATAAATGTATTCTTCCTATACATCAGTCAAATTTATCCTTTATTAATGAGTATTATAAACGGTTTCTTTAATTTTTGCAGAGTGAAATCTTTTGTTCAGTGCCACTGTCAAAAAAATGAACGGAACTTTCAGATCACTTTATGAAAGGATTAACTTTGAAGCAATTGCCTTTTCGTTCGATACCGGAAACCATGGCAGATCGCGAATATAAAAACAATTCAATGGATGGAAGAGTCCTAAGTTTTAAAATAAATTTGTAAGATGGCAGAAAAGAAAAATATTCAAAAGAGAGAACTCCACAAATATGAGTTAATTAAAGGCGACGTCTGAAAAGAATTAAAATCGGCGTTTAATTAAAAAGCATTCCAAAACGATGCACAAACAAATGTTCTTTCGCTTTGTTGGAACAACTGACATCTAATTGCAATGGCTAAATAATCCCAAGGCGTTTATTTTTGATAGTCTGGAAGAGGGAGAAAGCATGGCTTCGGTCCTTGTTAATTGAGTCTTCGAGACAGCTTAAATCCTCCGTAAACCAATCGTCTTTTGACTTGTGCCATGTCTGCTGATTTTTACTTTTTATGTGCAACATGCTACCTTTTACATATCTAATTACACTTCTTATGGCTGACAGGCGGTAGCGGATGTTGAATTGTATGCCATGTCTTTTGAAGCGGACGTCTCTGATTTTTGTTGTATGCATCTTCATTTGAATGAAATGAAAATTAATTCTTTGTTTGGATGTCTTATTGTCTTTCAATGATTTCAGGGAGTTGATATAATGTGGATGAATTATTTACAGCGAGCAGCATAGTTGAATGATTGCTTCATTTATTTGAGACAAATGTTGATGTATTGTGTTTTCATTTGACTATGGTATATACATTCGTCAGAACTTAAATGTACAGTCTTTGAATTTTAAGTTTAGCACATTAATGTTTGTTGTAATTAAGCAATACACTTAACTACACTTTTTAAAAAATTAATGTTAAATTATTTCTAATTAAGAATAGTAGTTGTAATGATGGAATATTAAAAGTTTTAAACTTAGTTATTTCTTATATTAAATTTCATGTAATGAATAATTAAATATTATTATTAATTAATAATTAATTGTTTTTAAATTAAATATACAGGATAATTATAATTAAAGCCATACATTCAAAATGCTGAAGAAATAGAACCACTGGTCACAATGAGTTCATATTTGACCTGAAGATACTTGAAGAATGGAAACGGTATTACATCAACGAAAGTTCCAAAAAAATTTCATCGATTTTTTCCCATTCAATTTGGTAAAAGACTTTGCCTTGGGGTTTGCTTTCGACTAACAGTGTCACAACTGTTGAATGACTTGGAAGCCATTTTTTCCGTCAAAAACCGAAACAATCATGCACATTGAACACTACACTTTGTTTAATGAGCAATTTTTGCAAATGCGTTGTAATTTCGATTCAAAATGTCACAATCAGGCCCAATTTTAACCTGAAGTTAAATTCGGATTCCCAACCAACAAATATCCATGTCACCGCCAGGATTCGAACTTGAAGTATATGGTATCAAAGGGCAGAATTGTAGCTAATTGGCCATCAGTCACTTTTGTATTATGATTGCGGAAATCTATATTTAACTAAAACTTTTCTTTATTAATTTTACTCCTGTCCCATTTTTATCAGCAATTATTTCATTTAGCCTTTTAATGGTAAAAACTGTAAACAAATTAGTTCTTAAAGGTAAAACAAAATGCATATCGGAAAAATAATTATTATAGAAATGCTTAAAAACTATTGTATTTTTCTGTTAATAAAATTCATTTTTCAAAATGTGATTCTCATATGATGATTCTTTTTGCAACTTCAATTTTGAAAGTAAAACAAAACTCATTCTTCCTGTACTTCAATCTAACTTATCCTTTATTAATGAGTTTTATAAACGGTTTCATTAATTTTGAAGAGTTAAATCTTTTATTCAGAGTGACTGTAAAAAAAATGAATGAAACTCTCAGACCACTTTACGAAAGGATTAACTTTCCAGCAATTGGCTTTTCATTCGATCACGAAAACCATACTAGCAGATCACGAATCAAAAACAATTCCATAGATGGAAGTTCCTAAGATTTAAAGTAAATTTGTAAAGATGGCAGAAAAGAAAAATATCCAAAAAGAGAACTCCTCAAATATGGGTTAATTAAATGCGACGTCTGAAAAGAATTAAAAACGGGGTTTAATTAAAAAGCATTCCAAAACGACTCACAAACAAATGTTCTTTCGCTTTGTTGGAACGACTGACATCTAATTGCGATGGCTAAATAATCCCAAGGCGTTTATTTTTGATAGTCTGGAAGAGGGAGAAAACATGGCTTCGGTCCTTGTTAATTCAGTCTTCGAGACAGCTTAAATCCTCCGTAAACCAATCGTCTTTTGACTTGCGCCATGTCTGCTGATTTTTGCTTTTTATGTGCAACATGCTACCCTTTTACAGATCTAATTACACTTCTTATGGCTGACGGCAGTTGCTGATGTAGAACTGCATGTGATGTCTTTGAAGCGGACGTCTCTGATTCTTGTTGTATGCATCTACATTCCGAATGAAATGAAAATTGATTCTTTGTTTGGATTTCTTATTGTCTTTCAATGATTTTAGGGGGTTGATTTAAATGTTGATGAATTATTTACAACATGCATAATAGTCGAATTATTACTTCATTTATTTGAGCCAAATGTTGATATATTATGTGTTCATTTGACTATGATATACATTCGTCAGAATTTAAAACACGTGTTTGAATAATTTAAATGTAACACATTAATATTTTCTGTAATTAAGCAATTCATTTATGCCCACATTTAAAAAATTAATGTTAAATTATTTCTAATTATGAATAGTAATTATAATGGTAGAATATTAAAAGTTCAAACTTAGTTATTTCTTATATTACATTTAATATAATGAATAATTATGTATCATTATTAATTAATAATTAATTGTTATTAAATTTAATATATAGAGTAATTTTAATTAAAGTCCCAGTTTCTAAATGCTGTAAAAATAGAACCACTCTCCACAATGTGTTCAAATTTGAACTGAAGATACTTGAAGAAGTGGGAAACGGTACGGCCTTACAAAAAAAGTTTAATAAATTTTTCCCATCCAATTTGGTATGACCTTGCCGTGGTAAATGGTCTTTCCACTAACACATTCACAACTGTTGAATAACTTGGAAGTCAGGTTTTTTTTCCGACAAAAAACCGAAACAATCCAGCACATTGAACACTACAGTTAATTTAATGTGCAACTCATGCCAAATACGCTGTGATTTTGATTCAAAATGCCACTGACAGCCGAATTCTTAACCTGAAGATTAACTTGGAGTCCCAACCACCAACAGACATCTACGCCACCGCCAGGATTCGAACATAAAGACTGTGGTATCCACAGCCAGAGCCGTAGCCAATTCACCATCAGGCCACTTGTAATGTTCAACGCTTTATTATGATTGCGTGAAATCTAAGTTTAACTAAAGTTTCTATTATTAGCACTCTTCCCTAAATTTTGAGGAGCAATTTTTCAACTAGCATTTTAATGATAAAAAAAAAATTATTTCTTAAAGATAAAACAAAATGCATGCCGGAAATAATTATTAATTATCTATTGTAACTATTGTATTTTTCTATTAATAAAATTAATTTCTCAAAATGTGATTCTCATATGAAGATTCTTTTGCAACTTCCATTTTGAAAGTAAAACAAAATGCATTCTTCCTTATAATTCAGTCGAGTCCTTTATTAATGAACATTATAAATGGTTTCATTTACTTTTGGAGAGTGAAATCTTTTGTTCAGTGTCACTGTAAAAAAAAATTGAATGCAACTCTCAGAACACTTTATGAAAGGATTAACTTTGAAGCGATTGGCTTTTAATTCGATCCCGGAAACCATGGCAGATCGCGAATATAAAAAAAATTCAATGGATGCAAGTTCCTAACATTTAAAGTAAATTTGTAAAGATGGAAGAAAGGAAAAATTTCCAAAAGAGAGAACTCCTCAAATATGAGTTAATTAAATGTGACGTCTGATAAGAATTAAAATCGGGGTTTAATTAAAGCATTGCAAAACGACCCACAAACAAATGTTCTTTCGCTTAGATGGTACAACTGACATCTAATTGCAATGGCTAAATGATCCCAAGGCGTTTCTTTTTGATAGTCTGGAAGAGGGAGAAAACATGGCTTCGGTCCTTGTTAATTCAGTCTTCGAGATAGCTTAAATCCTCCGTAAACCAATCGTCTTTTGACTTGCGCCATGTCTGCTGATTTTTGCTTTTTATGTGCAACATGCTACCCCTTTTACAGATCTAATTACACTTCTTACGGCTGACGGCAGTCGCGGATGTTGAATTGTATGCCATGTCTTTGAAGCGGACGTCTCTGATTCTTGTTGTATGCATCTTCATTTGAAATGAAATGAAAATTAATTCTTTGTTTGGATGTCTTATTGTCTTTCAATGATTTTAGAGAGTTGATATAAGTGTGTAAGATTTATTTACAACACTCAGCATAGCTGAATGATTGCTTCATTTATTTGAGACAAATCTTGATGTATTATGTTTTCATTTGACTATGGCATACATTCATCAGAATTTAAATTACGTCTTGAATGACTTAAATTTAACACATTAATATTTGTTATAACTTACTCCGCATCCGTGGCTTATCTTCAAGTTACACGCACCCCCTGGTAATGCAAAGTGAGTAACGTCTGTGCAGCGCTTGCCTTAAGGCATCCAAGACAGTTGTCTAAGTGTTTGCTAGCTGCATTAGGAAAAAAAAATATTTGTCAGAACTAAGCAACACTTATGTACACATTTAAAACATTGATGTTAAAATATTTCTAATTTCGAATAGTAATTGTAATAGTTGCATATTAAAAGTTTAAACATTGTTATTTCTATTAATTTTAATATAATGTGTATTTAAATGTCATTATGAAATAATAATTAATCGTTATGAAATTTAATATACAGGGTGATTATAATTAACGTCCCAGTTTTTAAAATGTTGTAAAAATAAAACCACTCGTCACAATAAATTTAAATTTGAATTGAAGATACTTGAAGAAGAGGGAACTGTATGGCATCAAAAAAAAAAAAAAAGTATCATCGTTTTTTTCACATCCAATTTGGTATTACCTTGCCGTGGTGGTTGGGCTTTAGTCCTTTTTTTCATCAAAAACTGAAACATTCAAGCACATTGAACACTAAAGTAGGTTTAATGTGCAACTCATTCCAAATATGTTGTATTTTCGATTCAAAATGCCACTGACAGCCGAATTCTTAACCTGAAGTTTAACTTGATTCCCAACCACCAACAAACATCCACGCCACCACCTGGATTCGAACATGAAGTTTATAGTATCTGAGGCCAGAACGGTAGCCAATTGCTCACAACCCATTTGTAATTTACAACACTTTATTATGATTGCAGGAAATCTATATTTAACTAAAATTTTTGGTTATTAATTCCTCTCCCTTCATTTTAGAAGCAATTTTTTCACTAATAAGTAAAAGTCAAAACAAATAATTTCTTAAAGATAAAACAAAAAAGCATACCAGAAATAATTATTATTGACCTAATAAAAATATTGTATTTTCTATTTATAAAATTCATTTCTCATATGAAGATTCTTTAGCAATATATAGAAATTTGCATTTTGAAAGTAAAGCAAAATGCATTCTTCCGATACTTAGTCAAACTTATCTTTTATTAATAAGCATTATAAACGGTTTCATTAATTTCTGAAGAGTGAAATCTTTTGTTCAGCGACACTGTCAAAAAATGAATGGGACACTCAGACTACTTTATGAAAGGATTAACTTTGAAGCGATTGGCTTTTCATTCGATCGCGAAAACCATGGCAGATCGCTAATCTAAAAACAATACAATGGATGGAAGATTCCTAAGATTTAAAAGTAAATTTGTAAAGATGGAAGAAGAGAAAAAATATCTAAAGATAGATCTTGAGCTCCTCAAATATGAGTTAATTAAATGCGACGTCTGAAAAGAATTAAAAACGGGGTTTAATTAAAGCATTCCAAAACGACGCACAATCAAATGTTCTTTCGCTTTGTTGGAACGACTGACATCTAATTGCGATGGCTAAATAATCCCAAGGCGTTTATTTTTGATAGTCTGGAAGAGGAGAAAAACATGGCTTCGGTCCTTGTTAATTCAGTCTTCGAGACAGCTTAAATCCTCCGTAAACCAATCGTCTTTTGACTCGGGCCATGTCTGCTGATTTTTGCTTTTTATGTGCAACATGCTACCCCTTTTGCAGATCTAATTACACTTCTTATGGCTGACGGCAGTCGCTGATGTTGAATTGCTTTCCATGTCTTTGAAGCGGACGTCTCTGATTCTTGTTGCATGCATCTACATTCCAAAATGAAATGAAAATTAATTCTTTGTTTTTATGTCTTATTGTCTTTCTATTTTAGGGACGTTGTTATAAATATGGATGATTTATTTACAACACGCACCATAGTTATATGATTGCTTCATTTATTTGAGATAAATGTTGAATGTATTATGTTTTTCATTTGACTATGTGTACATTCATCAGAATTTTAATTAAGTCTTTGAATTGCTTAAATTTAACACATTAATATTTGCTATATATTAAACTTATTTGATCATTTAAAAAAATGTTAAATTATTTCTAATTATGAATAGCAATTATAATGGTGGCAAATTAAAAGTTCAAACTTAGTTATTTCTTATATTAAATTTAATATAAGGAATAATTAAATATTATTATTAATTAATTATTTATTGTTATTAAATTTAATAACCCGGGTGATTATAATTAAAGTCCCACTTTCAAAATGCTAAAAATAGAACCACTCATCACAATGAATTCAAATTTGAACTGAAGATACTTGAAAAGAGGCAAAGGGTAGGGCATAAAAAAACGGTTATAGATTTTTCCCATCCAATTTGGTATGATCTTGCTGTGGTGGATGGGCTTTTGACTAAGAGTGTCACAACTGTTGAATGACTTGGAAGTCCTTTTTTTTCCTTAAAAAAAACTGAAACAATCAAGCACATTGAAGACTATAATTAGTTTAATGTGCAACTCATGCCAAATACGTTGTAATTTTCGATTTAAAATGTCACCTGCTTCTTAACCTGATGATTAACTTAGATTCCCACCACCAACAAACATCCATGCCGCATCCACGATTCGAACATGAAGCCTGTGATATCAAAGCCATAGCGGTAGCCAATTGGCCATCGGGTCACTTTTTAATGTTCAAAGCTTTATTATGATAGAGGTAAATCTATTTTTAACTGAAACTTTCTGTTATCTACCCACCTCCCTAAATTTTTAGGAACCATTATTTCACCAAGCATTTTAAAATCAAAAAATGTAAAAAAATTAGTTCGTGAAGGTAAAACAAAGTGCATGTCCGAAGTAATTATTGTTAGCATGTTGTAATTATTGTATTTTTCTGTTAATAAAATTCCTTTCTCAAAATGTGATTCTCAAATGAAGATTCTTTGCAACTTCCGTTTTGAAAGTAAAGTAAAATGCATTCTACCTATACTTCAGTCGAACCTATCCTTTATTAATGAGCATTATAAACGGTTTCATTAATTTTGGAGAGTGAAATCTTTTTGTTCTGTGTCACTGTCAAAAAACGAATGGAACTCTCAGACCACTTATGAAAGGATTAACTTTGAAACGATTGGTTTTTCATTCGACAGCGGTAACCATGGCAGATCGCGAATCTATAAACAATTCAATGGATGCAAGTTCCTAATATTTAAAATAAATTTGTAAAGATGGCAGAAGAGAAAAATATCCAAAAGAGAGACCTTGTGCAACTCAAATATGAGTTAATTAAATGCCACGTCTGAAAAGAATTAAAATCGTGGTTTAATTAAAGCATTCCAAAACGACGCACAAACAAATGTTCTTTTTCGCTTTGTTGGAGCAACTGACATCTAATTGCGATGGCTAAATAATCCTAAGGCGTTTATTTTTGATAGTCTGGAAGAGGGAGAAAACATGACTTCGGTCCTTGTTAATTTAGTTTTCGAGACAGCTTAAATCCTCCGTAAACCAATCGTCTTTTGACTTGCGCCATGTCTGCTGGTTTTTCTTTTTATGTGCAACATGCTACCCCTTTTGCAGATCTAATTACACTTCTTACGGCTGACGGCAGTCGCCGATGTTGAATTGCATGCCATGTCTTTGAAGCGGACGTCTCTGATTCTTGTTGGATGCATCTCCATTTGGAATGAAATGAAAATTAATTCTTTGTTTGTACGTCTTATTGTCTTTCGATGATTTTAGGGAGTTGATATAATGTGTAAGATTTATTTACAACACGCAGCACAGCTGAATGATTGCTTCATTTATTTGAGACAAATGTTGATGTATTATGTTTTCATTTGACTGTGGTATACATTCATCAGAATTTAAATTAAGTCTTTGAAAGACTTTAAATTTAACACATTCATAGTTGTTATAATTAAGCAATACACTTTAAATTATTTCTAATTATGATTAGTAATTATTATGGCGGTATATTAAAAAATTTCAAACTTTGTTATTTCTTTTAATATAAGGAATAATTAATTATCATTATTAATAATAATTAAAAATTAATTAATCATTATTAAATTTAATATCTAGTAAACATTATTTTTTTTTTTTTTTTTTTAAATGTGTAAGTGTAGAATTATATAAATAAGATTAATTGATAAGTCTCCATTTATTCTACATACAATTTTGTAATTAAAGCGATTTTCATTCTTATAAACAAAGAAATTGTTTTTATGAAGTCCTAATCTTTTTCTTAGCAATTACTATATCAAATTTAATAAAATGCTTTAATATAGAGTATAATAGAGGAGTTATAATAAAATCCTTTTAAAAATTGTAACATTCGTATAAAAATTTAAAAAACTAAGAACGGTTGCAGAATTTATAAATACAATATGTAACGGGAGTTCACTATAATAATAATAATTATAAATGTAATTAAAATAATAATAATTTTTGTATTGTATTTATCGAACGGTAATTACCTAATTACATTTATTATTACATTATTTTTTTATATTTGTTATGTTAAACCTGTGATCACCTTGTAGGCGACGTATTATAAGCAAACTACACCTGCTACAGAAGTGGACAATCATGGAATTATAAATTAACAAATTATTAAATAAGATATGAGAATTCTGGTTTTGTGTTTTAAAAAAAGAATATTTTAAAAAAATATTTAAGATATTTAAGAATTAGATACATAAAAATTATTTTTAAAAATTTATAAAAATTTACTTTAAAAAAAAAATGGGGAAATTAATGGCAGTTCAACTTTATTTAAACCCAATTTACTATTTTTTTTACTTAGATAATTTTTCTTATTTCAATGATTAAAACTTCTTGAGTTGCTCAATATGTTAAGTATTTCATATAAAAAGAAAAAATATTATTATTAGAAAACACATGTCATGATAAATATTCTGAATTGTAGATTTACAATTTTTCTCCGAAAATTTAAACACATTTTAAACTAACATATTTTAAGAGCAGCGAGAGAAAAATTATGTTTCAAATTCTGCTCAAAGTGGCAAAGATAACAATGCTTTATCCTTCATGGCTGAGTGACTGGCGCTCAGTGCCACAAGTTTCGAGTTCGTGTCCCGGTGATACCATAGATGTTTTTAGTGATTCGAGTATACTTTTTTAAACCGTAGGTCCCGGTTTAATATGACTGTTGTAGTAATATTACTGTTGTCTAATATATAATACTACGTCGTCTGTTGTCTAATACTAATCTGTGTAGGGCTGACAATTCTAACCCCGTAATAAGGAAATTTTCGGAATCTGCCACTAGGCAGACAACCTTGGCTCACCATGGGGCTGTTACGCCATTGGAGAAGAAATCATATTGCCTTATTCAATTCCTACTATCAATCCCCATTCTCCCTATATATATCTTGTTTAAATTTTCAATTGTAAACGAAATACTTTTTATTCATCCACTCGGGTTCAACTATATTTTTTAAACTTTTAGTGGATGACACTTGATGTTAATACAGTTTTTTCAAATATTAATTCATTAATTACATTTAATTAATGAATTTTTAATACTTTAAGTAGAGTTTTAGCAGTTTGTAATGAAACTTTTCTTTGTTGACCTAAGTCGCAATTGACTTTATTTTTTTATATATATAACTTGTTTTTTTTTCGAAAATACCATTTCAAATTTTTCAATAAAAGTGAGGAATTTAAGTTAAATTTATTTAAAATTTCCAACAATGCATTTGTTAAATTTATTGATAATTGTACTGAAGTATCGTAAGTACACATAAATTTTCAGTTTCAAAGAATACTAAACGTAATATAAAGTAAAATCTACGTGGTCTTCGAAAATACCTGAAAACGTTACTTATAAGGATTTCCTCTTAAAAATTTCTCTTTCTCTTATTTAATGAAAATGTCTCCCACCCCCATCCTTTCCTCTCTCCTTTTTTTTTCTCTTTGAAACAACATTTACTTCTTCTCAAACTGACTTTTTGTTCGAGATTTGTTTTGCTAAAGAAAAACTAATTTTCTTTACTATGTTACGCAAAAGTCTTTACTGTCAACAAAGACACTCAAGTTACAGATTGAACAATGATCAAAGCAGTTAAAAAAAATCAATTTCGCTCTTTTAAGAGTAAAGTTTCTTTTTTTCTATTTTCTAATATGCCAAAAGGAAGACTTTGAAGTTGCGTTGATATAGTTTGTTCAAATATAAAAATCAGAGATATAACCTGATACTTTCTCTTTGCAATTGCCTATTTGATACTAAAATAATTTCAATTTATTTTTAAATTCGTAGGTAATCAGTTCCTAATGTCAGATTAAACTTCTTTAAGGAATTGCACCATGTCTTTTGATGCGATGGAAGAATTTTAAGCGAGAGTCCATAGGCTTACTTTTGTGGTTCCTTAAATTAAAAATCTTTATCTTTAAATTTAATAACTTCAAATTAAATATAGTGTTTTCATGCTATAGTTAAAATAAATTATAACAGTATGATTGTTTGTAATAGTATATAATAGTACGATAGTAAAGGGTGTCTATAGTCTCCTTACAATTTCAAAAATTTATTTCAAAAGCAAATGAAACGGGCAAAATATTACAAAAGGACATTCAGTTATTTTTGCCTCATTTAATTTGTAACTTAATTTGGCATATTTCTATATGGGTACCATTATCTGCAAAAATCACATCAAAATGGTACTCAGTTTATTGTCATGCTTCATCAATGGAGGCAATTCCTTCTGTGATCCTCTGCTTCAGATTAGTCAGCTGCCTGATGGCCAATTGGCTGGCGCTCTGGCCATTGGTACCACAGGCTTCAAGTTTGAATCCTGGCGTTGGCATAGATGTTTGTAAGTGGTTCGGAATACACATTAATCTTTAGGTCTCGGTGCAATTAGCCCAAAGTGTACAAAAAGTGATCGTAGAGAGACAAAACCAAACCAAATCAGATTAGTCATGTCTGGTACCATAAAATCATACATAAATATTTAATGTAACTCCATAGAAAGATGTTAAGAAGAGTGATATCTAGCATACTAGGTATCTAGGGTTATTTTTAAACATATCGTGTATTGAACAAAGTACGGAAGCAAAGGTCACTGATGGCATTGCCTCTATTGAAGTGTCCACATGCTTCAGGTTTGAATCCTGGCCGTGGCATGGATGTTTGTTAGTGGTTCGGAACCCCGTTAAACAAAAAAGAAGAATACAAGAATGCACATAATACAAAATAAGAAGACTTATATATTTAATATTTTGTCTTACTTAATTCAATTCAATTTATTTTAAAAATATGTTGTACCAGGAAAACACGACTTTTCGTTTGCTATTGCACAAAATTTTTAAACTGTAAAATACATTATGGGCATTCTCTGTAATAGCATTTATGTTACCCATCAAAGAAATAATAAAGCATTTTTTATCAAATACCATTTTGTTCAAGATATACAACAACAATATATCCATTGGACGCTTCTGATAGTTAAATTTATGACATACGGTATTCTATAAATTACTTTATTATGATTTATTTTTTTGCAAAAACACATGTTATGACATCTAACTAACTAACACCTTGGCTCTACAGCTCATGATGGGCCAAGGTCGTCTGTCTGCTGGAGATTTCGAGACAGGTAATTGTTTCGTTTCATAGGGTAGGGTTGTCAGCCCCACGCTCTACAGTCATATTAAACCATATTATGGTTTAATACTTAATTTTTAACCATATTTTAATTATTAACCATTAATTTTTAACCGTATTTATGGCGGATTCCGAACCACTACAAGCTACCATGGCATCAAATTCCAGAGCGCTAGTCACTTGGTCATCAGGCCGCTATTATGGTATTGCATTCTTTTCAAAATATTTTATTTTCTTTATTTCCTTTTAATGATTGTAATTTTGCGAAAGGGATTCCTGATCTTGATTTCATGGACCCTTTTGCGAGTAAAATAAAAAAAAAAAATAATTAATAACCATAGATGTTGCGAAAGAACATAATTTAAATATCTTTTTCTATTTCGTTTTTGTCTAGACGCTTAAAAACTTTCAACTTCATAAAATACATCATTTAAAAATATACTTTTAGCAGCGTCTTTCGGAAATATAGTATATCTTTTAAATGTTTTAAACCGTCTGATTCAGTGCAAAGTAGCATGATTAGTATAAAAATTAAGAAAAATAATATTTTAATTTGCTAAATGAAGTGTAAAAATAAAATACCAAAGTAATTGATTGTCTAGCGCACAGTAGTACAATAAATAAAATGTATGCGTTTATATATATCTTCTTCAATGGCGTAATAGACCCATGGTTGGCCAAGGGTGTCTTCTTTTTGGCAGATTCCGAAACATGAGATAAACATTTTTCTAAAAACATTTAGAAAATGTTTATCTCATGCTAATAAAACGTGGCAAAAACATTTTCTAAAACATGATATTTTTTTTTCTTTTTACTGGGTATAGTTGTTCGCCAAGCACTCATATTAGACCAGGACTAACTAGTCACTCAGCCATGAGGCCCTATCTGTATATATATATATATATATATATATATAATTGACTTTTAGTGATATATAACTGAATTTTAATTTGTACGAATTAAAAGTCAAATTATCATTATTTGCTTTTGCTAAATTTATATTAACATCTGTTGCAAAATGTAAAAATGCGTAACAAAACAAGTAATATAAAAAAAATTTAAGTTAATTCTTCCTTTTTTTTTACTATATTGCAGAAAATTCCTTTGCAAATAAAGTTGAAATTTTCCTCTTACATGTGCCGCCATCTATTATTAGATACAAGCAACTTAAATCTAAAAACACTAAAATTAATTAATTAAATTTAATGAATGAATTAATATTTGAAAAAACTGTATTAACATCAAATGTCATCCATCACAAGTTAAAAAAAATGTATTTGAACTTGAGTGAATGAATAAAAAGTATTTTATGAACGATTGGAAATTTGAACAAGATATATATAGGGTGAGTGTGAACTAATAGTAGCAATTTAAAAATGCGTTGTAAAATGTCCGTAACAAAAATTTTAATTGACTTAAAATGTATTCAAAGGTAGTATTTTATTTAATAAAATTATTCCAATTATTTTTGACGTTATTCTTTATCATTATTAATAATTTTTTGATTGCATTAATCACTGTTATTATTAATTATTAATAAGTTATTATTATTATATTAACTATTAATTAGTTTTATTAATTATATTTGACTTTATTTTTATTATTTTATTATTAATTAATTGTTAAATTATTAAATTATTATTGTTAAATTAATTATTGATTGATGTTGTTAATAATATGTTGACTTTATTATTAATTATTATTTGTTATTCTTATATTTATATTGCCTTAAACGAATGTAAATTTGTAAGACAATGCAAATATGATTGGTTGATAGAGACTTCATGTTTCATTTTGTTTTTGATATTTTTATTAACACTGTAACAATGTCATACTAAATTTTCAAAGAATATTTGTTAAATTATTATAATAGTTAATTCTTATCGTTATGCTAAATTTCAATTTAAATCCTTTCTATTTTTAACAATATTTTATTCATATTATTTACATGTATGATTTTTGATACAAGCGTATACTAGGAAGGTAAAGTCCACAACAATTAATGAATCTGAATGATTGAGCAAGGAACAAATATACCAATCAATCCAACGAAAGCCTTTGAAAATACGGAACATCCATTGTAAAATTTATTAAAATATCCAAAAAGTTTACTGAATTGTAGAATTCTATTCTGATGTCAGTAAAACCTGGTTGCAATTCAATTAATTCTAAATTTAACTGTTTGGCATGTGTTGATTCAAACAAATTGTTTGGTTATGGGGAAAGCCTGTATTTAATCAAAGTTTGTGGTATAATGGCAGTCATAATTTAAATGAATAATAGCGTGAGAAATATAATTGCAAATTTCTTTGAGAAATGATAGGGAAAATTAAATAAATCATATTAATGATTTATTTTATTGAATAAGCATAAAACATGAAATATGCGTAAAGTGTGTCACTTATTTTGTACTTAATTCATCATCAAATGATAAAAAATAAAGCAGCTAATTTATATTTACTGTTAATAACGTTTTTGATTCAATCAAAATCTCGAACGTAACTACAGAAAATATTCGTATTTTTTAAACCATACCTATATTATATTATTATCTAAAGAAAATATTAATATTTTTAAACAACTGAAAAACTGTTTTTAATATTGTACCTGATAAAATTATTTTATTTTCAATGCATCTTTTTTCATTATAATTTAATTTTTACTTATTATCTGCAAAACGTTAATATTTTTAAATATGATTAAAAATATTTCTTACAGAAAATATTAAATATATAAATTATAACATATAAAATATATATGCATTTTCAAATTTTGTCATAACTTTGAAAATGTTTTTTTTAATTTGTTTAATTAATTAATTTACTTATTTATTTATTTTTTTTATTTTAGAATAGATATATCACATGTATGTTGATATAGTTTTAAATAAAGAAAATGCAAGTTGGAAAAAAGAAATTCTTAAAACGTTACAATACATTTAAAAAAGTATGATAAAATTTATGAAATAATTCATATTATTATTTACTAAGGTAACCAGTACAAAGTATAGATTACCCAGGATGACAAATAAAAAAAATAATAAGATCAAAAATTATATTTATCAATAATATTACAGCTACGCTCTATAATATAAATCTAGAAAGAGCTTACATTTATACAATAATACACAAAATAATTTAATACCTTAAAAATACTTGTTTTTCATCCCACTTGGTCGACAACAAGACCAAGTCCATGAAACTTCAATCCGTGCATTCTTATGGAAGGGGATTGGGGAGGGCAGCTTCTGTTGTGATGGAGCACCTGTTCAGTCTGTGAGGTTCCGTTTCCTGAAAAAGAGGGCAGTGCCTTCCGAGAGGGATTTTAGAGGAAATACCCCGCATTCGTATGGAAGAAAACTGGGAAAACTCCCAAGGTAGTCCGACTCACGATTGCAAGATGCTGAACATCACAAACGCCATCGAGTCTTTTAATTTTTTAAAACTGTATCTATAAAAAGCCACTAGCAAATGGAACCTGCCCTAATGCTCACCAGCAGCACACGTTGCTATTGAGCCGGAGGGAAGGGGGGAAAATACTTAAAATTAATTATTCTCCTGCTCACCGCCGAACATCCCCATGGTGAAGCCAAGGCCCTCTGCCTACTGGCAGATTTTAGGAGGATCTACCCGGTTTTGTTTTTTAAGGGTAGGGTTGCCTGCCTTATGCCCAACAGTCATATTAGACCGGGACCTACGACTTAAGGTGGATCCCAACCACTAATCTCACGTTTTTGGCACCGCCGGGACTCGAACCTGAAACTTGTGGTATCGAGCGCCAGTCACTCGGTCACCAGGCCCCATAAGATAAATTTAAGTAAAAATAATCTTGTTGTTTTTTTCGAAACATTTATTAAATTTTTTTCTGTTATGACGCAGACTTGCCCAATTAATGAAAATTGAAACAATTTTTATTTACCATAAACAAGAAAGATAAAAGAAATAATTTTTTTTTGCTTTTTAAATGAAAGAAATAAGTTGGTAAACTTCATGATAATAATGAACTGCTAGCAGACTTTTAGGAATTCAACAGACGAATATGAAACCATATATTTGTAAACAACTTCAAACATGAAAGCAAAAAATCTAATTGATGATAAAGATTAAAAATAAAAATAATATATGGAAATAATACAGCAAACAAAATGCAGGAATCAAAATAGCATTGGAATTGCAGTATGTCTGGAAAACTTTTTATATACATAACGAGATGAATCATAATATGAGTAACATATGCCTAAAGACATATAATATCTTTCCCTCCATAAATGAAGCTTTTTTTGTACATTAATATGCCCTAAATTTCACAAATAGAATATTTGAGGCAAACATAAATTTAAAAAAAAAAAATACGTCTGGGACCATTTAAGAGTCACGGAAGATAAAAATTTATTTTAAAATAGTTTATTTGAATTTTTTGTAATATTTTTGGCTAATCTCCAGATAAAATAAAATATTAAACTGAAAATAAAAAATTTGAGATTTCTAAGAGATACAATTTTTTTGTTAAAGAAATACACCCATGCAAACGAATAAACAAATCCCTTGCTTTATATAAAAGAGAGATTTGTTTGTATAAATGAATTAAAGATAAATTTCTGAGAATGATGATGATGATTTTTACATTTGTTTAACTTTTTCTATTTCATTTTTATCAACTCTTTTTACTATTCATCGGATAAGCATAAAATAGTTTAGTAGAGCTTATCATTTATATCAAGAGTAATGCTCATATATCTTATTACTAAATATAGTTTTCATTCATGGTAAAAAATGGCACCATCCTTTTACTAGAATGAATATATTTAAAATTTTTACACATTATATTCAATCGCATAATAAATGAATCAAATTTAATTTTTAAAAATAACAGTTTACATGGAATATTTTATATCATTTGCAAATAATACTGCTAAATGGCATACTACATTCCATCATAAAAAAATTTATTTTCCTTTGATGCTCAAATATTTTAGAATATAATATTTCATACGCCACATTTAATCTTACAATTATGATCTTATTTGATATTTATTACAATTATGATCTTTTATTATTATCTTATTTGAAAATTTAGTATCCTATAAACATAAAAAGTAGATTAAATTTCTGATGTTTACGAAAACAAAATATCATCGAAAGTTTATAAATATGCATAAAAAATGCTTAAGGCATAATTTATTTTTTTTTCATAATTTTTCAAATGTTAAAATAAATTTATATTATATCTATATATTTAATTAAAATTTAAAAAATTTCTGCAACAGGAATTTCTTCATAAAAATTTTTTTTTTTTTTTTTTTTTTTTTTTTTTTGCAAAATAGCCTTAACATCGTCAATATACATTCTATTTAACTTTATACACTTGTTCTAATAGATGATTCCATTGTTGAAACATTGTTTGAATTAATTTGTTTGTATGGGTACAAACTCCTGAGTCACTTTTTATTTCATATCTTTCCATGTATTTAAAAACGATGTCGTTTTAGAATCGTAACCGTAACACCAAGGCTCGCTGCCAATAAGTAATGGGTTACAAGTCGTAACCGTATGTTCACCAACACTCGCCATACGATGCTCTCTAATGATTACCATGCGAGTCGTAAACTTCGTGGCGACCAAGACTCTCTGCCTTGATAAAAAATCACTGAGCTCTAAGTCGGATTTGGAGATGTTCTTTGTAAGCAAGGCATGTTTGCATACGATGCTCTTTTTGATCATCAGTCAAAAGTGCAGGGCATGAATTTCGTGGCGATTCTTTTCAACCCCAACAAAACTCGATGCACTGAACCAGAGTTATTCCGATAACTCGGCAATTATCTTCAATGGTTTCGTAAGTGACAAAGTCGGTCTTCAAGGTCAATTTCACAAACTTTCTTGGCATTTTAATCCGTTCTGGAGTTGGATTTCTGTTCAGATTCATGAAGTTTCTCAACATTTCATCTTTTTCGAAACAAAACCATTCATACACTTGAATGTTAGTCTTCTCTCAGCATCAATGCCATTGTAATATTTACAATATCAAAACTATTCAAAAACTAAACAGGACTTTTTCCGAGCAGAAAGCAGAATTTCTTAGCCTCACACGTAAGTTCAGTATTATAAAAACTGACGAAATCAATGGGACGTACAAGGGACTTTTACAAAATAACGAACTGTGGCTTTGTTACATTTCGTTATTTTGTGACAGAACGACATCGCTTTGCAGCGACTTTTTATTTTACATTAACTTTATTTGGTCCCTAGAAATGCACCGAGTGCACTGAACGCAGAAAGAAGTTGCATCAGAAGGAAGAAGTGGCGTAGACCCCAGGCCATGGAGCCCAAACTGCCCACAGTGAGGCCACTCCGGATACTTTTGGGTTCTCCCCTTGTATATTTATATTATATATATAAATATTATAACATTGACTGGAAATGTTGCTGTTCAGTTCTAGATCACTTGCAGCCATTCATGGAATGTACAAGACAACGTTATTTTTATGCCATAAGCAAGGGCTGCACCACTGTTACTCATTTTTGAAGCCCTGACAATTCCAACGGGCACGAGCAGCTTAAATGATATCCCATCGAGCATTTATGGAACATCATCGAGAGTAACACTATCCCACAGCAGCTCTACGATTACATTTATGGACTCTACACACCTATGGTGTAAAGTGGATTCCAACGAACCACTACAAAACATTCATCCGCCGAAAGGAGGGACGACACCCGGTGGCTAAGAGGTATCCCATGAGCTCGGTCATTCGGGTTCGAGTCCTGTCTTTGTGCCATGTTGATGGTTGTTGTTGTAATGCAGCTGGTACGGAATCCACTTTAAACCATAAGCAAGTTCTGCAACCCTGTTACTCATAGTTGTAGAGGAGTTAGCCGTAGGGCTACGATAACCACTTATCCCGTAAACGATCAAGGATCTCCTTCTACGGTTTAAATTTGCCAATAGACAACATCCTGGCCCTACAATGGGCTGTTGAGACACTGATGATGATGATATATATATATATATATATATAACGTTGCCGATTTATTGCAAATGCTGAATTGCTGTTGTTTTATTTCGCTTACTTAAAAAATTAAATTCTTATTTAAGTGCATTTATTTATACCGTATTAATTTCTGAGTTTTCATAAAATTTGAAGTTTAATTACTACAACTTCTTGTTATTCTTCTTGCTTCTTTACATATTTTTATATCTTTTGATTTAATAATGTTCTTCTCTTATAAACTGAAGTCAATAAAAAAATTAAAATATTTAAGTACTTAATATTTCAAAAAAACGTATCCTTTTTTTGATAATGACTAATAATTTTCTTTTTTGTTTTACTTTTATTATTTTTACAAAAAATTTTAACGATATAAACTGTGAAAATAAAATTATTCCCACATACGTTACGGTTATTCATAATTTCTAAGGTTTTTGCTGTTGTTTCCTTAACTTTTTTTTTTTGTTTATTCTTTATGAAATTTTAACCTTTTTTTTACAGAATTTTATTTTTTTTTTTTTGACACATGAGCTGAAATTTTTTTTTTTTCTTTTTCATTGTAAATGTAAAAAAAAAAATTTTTAGTAAGATGACTTGATATTTTTTAAAGTGCGATACAAACTCATTACTAATTAGCTGTTGATAAAATCCATGTCTTTATTTTTTAATAAAATTAACTTTAGTTTATTATTATATTTCGAAATTTAATTCAGAATTTTTTTCCCAATATGTTAGAGCAATGACATCTTAAAAATATTTCTGAATTTTTTTTATTTCATGGTTCAAAAATTCGTGATTCAGTAGTAAGAAAAAATGTCATCAATTGAAAATTGACGATGATTACCAAATCATGAGTCAATTCGAAAAAAAATTGAATTTTTTGAAAGTAAAACTACTCAGGTATATTCCCTTTTAATATGCGAAAATAAACTCTTCGACTTATAAATTTATTATGTCCAGCTTTAATTTATATTTCTATTGATATTTTTCTTAAAACATTTTTTTATCTCGTTTAAGTTCATGTTATTCTATTTATTTACTTTTTTTTTTAACTATGATTAATCATTATTTTATATAATATTTTATTTATATGTCAGGAATATTTTCAATCATTGGAATAAATGTATATCCTTTCATAAATGTTGGAAAAGTTAATGGATATATTAAAACGTTGGCTTACCATTATTTTAAATGTTCAGATGACGCTTGAAACTGTAAAGTCTCGGGCCTATATTAGACCTACAAAGCCTTCAAGAAGAGGGCCACTAGTGTTCTGAATGTTCTGAATGTATATATATATATATATATATATATATATACAGAACTCTATTTACAAAAATTGAAAATTAAGGATACAAATTAGATACACAAGTGTAGTTCACTCCAAGTTCGGAGATTTTCATCGTTCTCTAATCTACGACAAATCTAAACATCTGATCTGTGGCAGACCTTAACTATTACACGGTGATTCACGAAACCACGAGGGTCTCACTTTGAAAACAAGCGGAAAACACCAGCCTGTTCAGTCATTTCAGAGAGAAAAAGAAAACAACAACACTTCTGGTCGATTCGTCGCAAAACACACTCTCTCTCTCATCACCAAAAAAAAACTCCTTTTAAGACAATCCGTCAAGAGGTGGGAGGTCAGCTTCCCTCACTTCTCATTCAAGTAGGCATTTCTCAGCTCGTGGTCTATCACCAATAACGTTGGAACAACTTATAGTATAGTTCATATTCAATCTGTAGTTGTTTCAACCTGTGAAGATCTCAGAGACTATCGCTAATTTTATATGGTCTCACTATCACGACACGGGTGCACAGTAGATCTACCTCCCCTGGGTGCCCCTGGTAACACTTTTTAGTGGATAAAAGATCTACAACTTATCATTATGTCTTCCTCCCTCACTTTGATACTCTTCGAGTGCTACAGTGGAATGCCGGTGGACTGTCTCAATCCGAGCGCGCAGAGCTTTTACTGACTCTTTGTGAGAAGGATATTGATGTCTTTACTATTATGGAGGCTAATTTGACAACCGATTGCCTGCGAAACCATCTTTACAGACTCAAAATTGTTCCTTCCCTGATGTGCAGCTCTGGAGAGGCCATGGACTCCACGCATCTACTTCACTATCCTGCTCTGAGCAAGACTTTTCTCGCCGAGCGATATTGGGTGGCTAGAGATATGTTAGATTAATGAATAGACGGAAAGCATGTTTCAGCATGTTTTGTTGTATTCTCTGTTCTTTTTTTTTTTTTTTCCTTGTTCTTTTTATTGCTGTAACTGTTCATAATCTGCCATTGGAAATAAAAAAAAAAAAAAACTATCACGACACTGAATATCTGCTATCAGATTTGTGTGGCAGGTAACTCATTAGTACAAAGCACTAATTTTATCAATATAATTATCCACAATAAAGCTCGTCTGCTGTCAAATTTGAGTGATGGGTTTATTTATATTTTTCAAATAACATACATTCCTCTCTCCTGGGAATTAAACGCCAAAACTTTTCAGGTGAGAAAAAAATGCTACAATACAGGTAAAACTACATAGTTGTGCAAAATATTACTGGAAAATAAAACCACATGGTTTTTAAGTAATAAGGTATCAATTTTAAATAATAATTATTTCTTAAATTTGTCGTCTGGATGTTCCACAGTGCATGCTTGATGTACCCTGAAACTTTGTTTTAAAAGTCCTTTTAAATTAACCACATCCTTTCAAAGATTGATGGCCCTTTCAAGCATCATTAACTTCTGTAAAGTTTATAACATTGTTGTGCAAATGAAAACAAGCGGAAAAGAGGGTTTGACCTCTAATTTCTAAATAAAAAACAATCTCAAAAAAAAATTATTTAATGTACAAAATATATGGAATGATACAAAAAGCCACGTACCTAAAAGAACAGGCCTAAATGAATTGCTTGCATTTTCCAAATTATTATCATTTTTTGTAATGTTTATATTTCATATTTTATTAATTACTAAAACTAGCATATACCCATAGAAAATAGTATAAAATTATAATGCAAGTCAAAAAGTATAGTCTGTTTCAAAGAAAATGTTGTTTTTTTTTTTAAAAGCACGAAAGACACACAAGTATGTGTTAGAATATTTGAAATGAAAAAAAAAAACGTTTAATTTATTTTCACCTCATCTGCCATAGTTCCACATGTACTTTTACATATAAAGCAAAATATTTTACATCTCTCCAAACTTTTGAAAAAATGTGCAACAACTTATAAACGGCGTAATAAAGCTATATAAACAATGAAAATGTTATGCCTCATTTATTTGAAATAATTAAAAATCCCCTTTTTTGTTCCAGGCTTAGTTAGTTCTACAAATGCAGCCTGCTTCAACAGCGCAACAGACACATGATAGGTCAAGGCCATTTGAATACTGGCAGATTTCGACAAATGAGAGGATTTTCTTTTACGGTATAGAGTTGTCAGCCCTACGCCTAACTATCTACAGTCATATTAGACCAGAGGATACGATTTAGGGTGGATTTCGAATCCCTACAAACATTTATGGCAGAGCCGGGACTCGAACTCGATACCTATGGCACTGAGTGCTAGTCACTCGGCCATCAAGTCCCACAAATGTTGTTAAGCAAAATAATAAAACGGTGGTGTACTTACTCCCTGTTTTAATTAAGGTACGACCAGCCTTTAAGCTCTCAAGGGTCGAATTTGAAAAGATTTTCATGGAATGTACTTAAAATAATATTAGTTTAACGATAATTTTAAAAAATTGGTTAAACTGCCCAGTTTGTGAATAAACCAAAAGTTGAAACATAATAATCTTGATTTCTTTCCGAGCAGATTCTTTCCGCTCTTCCTTTGTCAAACGATCAAGTATTTTAAAACACTGACATATCCTAGTGGCCTGATGGCCGAATGATTAGCACTCTGGTGCTCGTGCCACAGGTCTCGTATTCGAGTCCCGCCGTTGCTATGGAGGTTTGTGGTGCTTCGGAATTCACCCTAAACTGTAGGTCTCTAGCTAACATGACTATAGAGAGTTAGGCGTAGGACTGACAAACTTACCTTTAAAAAACATCTCCTTTCTCGAAATCTGTCAGTAGGCAAATGTCCTTGGCCCACGATGCGCCAATGAAGATGAAATATCCTAGAAAATAACATTCTAAAAGTAGAAAACAATATTCCTATTCTAATGCATCTTGTTAAATTAAGCTTCTTAGACTTCGAGCAAAAACTGAATTTTGGCACTGTTTGAAACTTTTGGAAACTGTGGAAACTTTTTCAAGGGTTACAAATCATGAGTCACTATTGTATTTTAATTATTTATTTCATTTCGAACAATCTTTTATTCCTTTTATCTTTTTCTCTCATTCATTTGGATAATGTAATTCAAACTGACAACATACACTCAAGAGCCAAAAACATTATGACCACCCCTACATTTTGCAATGAACTCGCCTGGATGACGTGGAAGGCCCGTGATCAGATGGAAGTGGTATTTAACTGGTATTAAGTGGTGGTATTAATCCATGCCAAGGCAGGTTGAAGCTGTGTTGCTCCCCAAAGGTGGGCCAAGTCGTTATTGACAGGTGGTCACAATGTTTTGGCTCTTGAGTGTATACTCAGAAAAATATAATGAAGTTCATCACATAGCAGGACACTGTAAATCTATGTCAAAAGGAACAGAGAAGAACAATAGGGATTTAAATGCAATAAATTTGCTTTCTTAATTTCTGGAATCAAAAGTTTGCTGCAGATAAAAAAAACATATTCATTTTTATTTTAATTCTCCAAGATGTTTTGTCAGACCCTGTTAAGGAGTTTCTTTGTCAATTAAAACAATGTAACTCTTAATCCAACTTCTTGAACTTCCTAGGGGGCTTCTCTAAGAAGTCCTTCCACCCTATCAAAAGGAAAATTTGTCACAGGGGCTACACACACGAAATGTCACGTGTTCTCATTTTACTATATTAGGATCATTAAAATGCCGAAAAGGATGAACAGACAAAAAAGGAATAAAATAAAAGCTAAATTTTTCTTCTTCCGAAAAATCAGATTTTTTTTTTTTTTTTTTTTTTTTCTACCTAACTTTCATTTTACATTCTCTTTCGCATTCATTTTCATTTTTTTTTTTTCTCTGTCTCTCTTACATCTGAAAACTTTCTCGTTAATGCAAAAGCTGCGAATTTTTCCCGTTTCGTTCTTTTTTTTTATTATTATTTTTATTATTAGATACACATTTTTTTTTTTTTTTTCTTTTCTTTCTCATCTTCGAATTTGTTCTTATTACGCTGGCAGTTCAAGTTTCGAAGACAAAACTCTCTAATAATTATCCAGTCCGCAGGCAAATCATAAAGCGAACTTTTTCCCCTTTTCAGACTCGAAGAAAGGCAAAAAAAAAGGGAAAAAGATCTTTCAGATCGAGAAAGAGCTCGTAGTTCCGAGGAAACTAAAGAAACAAAGTATAATACTTTTCCAGTTCGCCTTTCGTTAAAATTGGCTTCGTGATTTCCCAGTCCAATTGTCATTTTACTCGCAGTTCGCCTTTAGTTACTCTAGCGCAGTGGACGCAATGAATTGGTATCAAATAAGAGTAAAGCTATAGCACCTGAAGCTATACATTTTACGAGATCAACATGCAAGAGAAACTACTCAGCACAAACATATAAAAACTAATCAAATACCATTCCAATTACGCGAATATATTATTAAAAATTCAAAGATTTACTCAATTTCTTGCTAATAAAAGTCTGCACTTAATTCATACATAGTACCTATACTACATTTACAGAAAATAATAAATGGATAGTCTAGATACTTGCAAATAGTACATACTTTTTCTACTTCCTCCAATATTGGAACTTTTAAAACATTTTTAAGAGTTACAAATCGTAAGTGACTATCGTATTTTTTTTCTTTCGAAGTAGTTTCGAAGAAGGTAACTATTGTTTTTCTTTTTTTTTTTCTCATTAATTAGGATATCGTAATTCATACTGACAACATGTGCTCCAGAAAACAATAATGAAGTCTATCACTTAGCAGGAAGTCAGGTAAAAAAAGAAATGAGAAGAACAATATTGATTTAAATGCAATAATATTGCTTTCTGGGGCCTGATGGCTGAATGGCTGGCGCTCTGCCACTCGGTAACACAGGTTTCGAATTCGAGTCCTGGCCGTGACATGGATGTTTTTAGTGGTTCGGAATACACATTAAACTGTAGGTCTCGGTCTAATACAACCTTAGAGCGTTGTGAGGGCACTGTTACTCTTTGGCTTATCTTCAAGTTACACGCGTCCCCTGGGTAGTGTTAAGTGAGTAACGTCGGTGCAGATAAAAGATCGCGGTCTAAGTATTCGCCAGCTACATTAGGAAGAAAAAGAAAACCTCCTTAGTCTTCGAGCAAAAATGAATTTAAACTTCGAACTTTTAAGAGTTACAAATTGTGACTACCGTATTTTTTTTTTCTGAGAAGTTAACTATTTTTTTTCCTTTTTTTCTAATGAACTATTATAATGTAATTTATACTGACCACATGTGCTCAAAAAATAATAAAGTATCTTATAAACATATCAGGACATTCAAAATCTATGTAAAAAGAAACTATTTTATCATTTTTGTCTAAATTCTTCGAAATGTTTTGTCAGACCCAGGAGGAGTTTCTTTGTCAATTAAAAACAATGTAACCTCTTAATCCAACTTCTCGAACTTCCCTGCGGGTCTTCGCCAAGAAGTTCTTCCACCCTATCAAAAGGAAAATTTGTCACACGGGCTACACCCACAAAATGTCACGTGTTCTCATTTTACTATGTTAGGATCATTAAAATGCCGAAAGGGATGAACAAAAAAAAAAGGGGAATAAAATAAAAGCAAAATTTTTCTTCTTCTGAAAAATCAGATATTTCTCTCTCTTTTTTTGTCTATCTAACTTTCATATTACATTCTCTTTCGCATTCTTTTTCATTTCTTTTCTTTTTTTTTTTCCTTTCTCTCTTACATCTGAAATCTTTCTCGTTAATGCAAAAGCTGCGAATTTTTCCCGTTTCGTTCCTTTTTTTTTTCTTATAATTATTATTATTTTATACACATTTTTTTTTTTTTTTTCTTTTTCTTTTCTTTCTCATCTTCGAATTTGTTCTTATTACGCTGGCAGTACAAGTTCGAAGACAAAACTCTCTAATAATTATCCAGTTCGCAGGAAAATCATAAAACGAACTTTTTGCCCTTTTCAGACTCGAAGAAGGAAAAAAAAAGGAAAAAGTTCTCCTATCGAGAAAGAGTTCGTAGTTCCGAGGAAGCTAAAGAAACAAAGTATAATACTTTTCCAGTTCGCCTTTTGTTAAAATTGATTTCGAGATTTCCCAGTCCAATTGCCATTTTGCTTACAGTTCGCTTTTAGTTACTCTAGGGCAGTGGACACAACGAATAGAAATCAAATAAGAGTAAAGCTATAGCACCTGAAGCTATATATTTTACTAGATCAACATACAAGAGAAACTACTCAGCACAAATATATAAAAACTAATCAAATACCATTTCAATTACACGAATGTATTAGTAAAAATTCAAAGATTTACCCAATTCCTTGCTCACAGAAGTCTGTTCGTATTTCATACATTGTATCTATATTACATTTATAGAAAATAATAAATAGATAGTCTAGTTACTTACAATTATTTCATATTTTTCTCCTTCCTGCAATATAAACAAAAGAAAGTGTTCGAAAATGTTAAAATTGGCTTCGTGATTTCAAAGTACAATTGTCATTTTACTCGCAATTCGCATTTAGTTACTCTAGGGCAGTGGGCACAATTAATTGGTATCAAATAAGTTTAACACTATAGCAAATTATGTACACAGCAGACCACATATAAAATTGTATATCCCCATATTAGATTTATACTCACTATAAACATTTTTTGGAGTGAAAAATTGAAACTTAATGAGCAACATAGATAATATAATAATAATGATACTAAACGCACATTGTAAAGAAATATATAACACTAAAATTGAAATATAAAAATATACAAATATAAAGGAAATAAAAAAAATGAAATCATTAATAAATATTTATTTTAATAGTGCGATATTTGTTTCTCCACTCTTTCACTCAGCTTTTGAAAATCGATGTGGGCTCATCATGAGTTCGCAGAATATATTTTAATTTTGCGAACTGATAACTGTAAACTCATAAATAAAACGGGAAATATATGTCACATATTCCCAAGAATATTATTTTTAAATCGAAGTTAATTTTTTCTCATAATTTCGACAGTAAATTTTTGAATATATGGATGCACACATGAAGTATTTTTTTAATATATTGGTTTTCACTACTCTGGCCATTATAAAATAAATATATTTTGCAAAAGTGTGATAACTCTCACGGGCCAGAAAAATGTTCAAGGTTGGCCACGAGTTTGCCACTCCAGTCCTAGAAATTAAGACACTTAAACTAGAAGATATCACTTAGAAAATAATATTCCTATTCAAATGCATCTTGTCGAATTAACTTCTTCGGTTGATAGAGGTTCTCATTAATTAGAATAATGCAATTTATACTGACATATGCTCCAGAAAAACTAATAACAAGTCCATCACATAGCAGGACACTGAAAATATATGTGAAAAGGAAATGCGAAGAACAATACTGATTTAAATTCAATATATTTGCTTTCTTAATTTCTGAATCAAACGTTTTCTGCAGGAAAAAAACATATTCATTTTTGTTTTAATTATTAAAAATGTTTTGTCAGTCCCAAGAGGAGTTTCTTTGTCAATTAAAATTCTGTAACTCTTAATCCAACTTCTTGAACTTCCCTAGGGGGTTTCGACAAGAAGTTCTTCCACCCTATCAAAAGGAAAATTTGTCACATGGGCTACATCCACGAAATGCCACGTGTTCTCCTTTTACTATGTTAGGATCATTAAAATGCCGAAAGGGATGAACAAAAAAGAAAAAAAAAGAATAAAATAAAAGCTAAATTTTTCTTCGTCTGAAAAATCAGATTTTTCTCTCTTTTTTTTCTACACAACTTTCATTTTACATTCTCTTTCGCATTCTTTTTCATTTCATTTTCTTTTCTTTTTTTTTTTTTTCCTTCTCTCTGAAATCTTTCTCGTTAATGCAAAAGCTGCGAATTTTTCCCGTTTCGATCTTCTTTTTTTATTATTATTATTATTGTTATTTTATACACATTTTTTTTTTTTTGCTTTTTGTTCTTTTCTTTCTCATCTTCGAATTTGTTCTTATTACGCTGGCAGTTCAAGTTCGAAGACAAAACTCTCTAATAATTATCCAGTCCGCAGGCAAATCATAAAGCGAACTTTTTCCCCTTTTCAGACTGAAAGAAGAGGGAAAAAGGAAAAAGATCTCCCACCGAGAAAGAGTTCGTAGCTCCGAGGAAGCTAAAGAAACAAAGTAATACTTTTCCAGTTCCAAAGTCCAGTTCCAAAGTCCAGATTGAGGTTGGTTGGTTGAGTGGGTTTTTTTGGCACAAGGACTAGATTTGGTCATGCTTCTTTGAGCAAAACTAAATTTTGGAACTTTTGAAACTACGAACGCTTTAAGAGTTACAAATCGTAAGTGACTACCGTATTTTTTTTTTTTCCTTCAAAGTAATTTTCAAAGAAACTGAAAGACACTGAAAATATATGTGAGAAGGAAATGCGAAGAACAATATTGATTTAAATTCAATATATTTGCTTTCTTAATTTCTGGAATCAAATGTTTTCTGCAGGAAAAAACATATTCATTTTTGTTTTAATTATTCAAAATGTTTTGTCAGTCCCAAGAGGAGTTTCTTTGTCAATTAAAATTCTGTAACTCTTAATCCAACTTCTTGAACTTCCCCAAGGGGCTTCTCCAAGAAGTTCTTCCACCCTATCAAAAGGAAAATTTGTCACATGGGCTACACTCATGAAATGTCACGTGTTCTCATTTTACTATATTAAGATCCTTAAAATGCCGAAAAGGATGAACAGACAAAAACGCAATAAAATAAAAGCTAAATATTTCTTCTTCTGAAAAATCAGATTTTTCTCTTTTTTTTTTTTTTTTTCTAACTTTCATTTTAACTTTCATTTTACATTCTTTTTAATTTCTTTTCTTTTTTTTTTCCCCTTTCTCTCTTACATCTGAAAACTTTCCCGTTAATGCAAAAGCTGCGAATTTTTTCCATTTCATTCTTTTTTTTATTATTGTTATTATTATTTTATACACATTTTTTTTCTTTTCTTTTCTTTTCATTCTCATCTTCGAATTTGTTCTTATTACGCTGGCAGTTCAAGTTCGAAGACAAAACTCTCTAATAATTATCCAGTTCGCAGGCAAATCATAAAGCGAACTTTTTCCCTTTTTCAGACTCGAAGAAGGGGAAAAAAAAGGAAAAAAAGACCTCCCAGATCGAGAAAGAGTTCGTAGTTCCGTGGAAGATAAAGAAATAAAGTATAATAATTTTCCAGTTCGCCTTTTGTTAAAATTGGCTTCATGATTTCCCGATGCAATTGTAATTTTGCTCGCAATTCGCATTTAGTTACTCTAGTTCAGTGGACGCATTGAATCGCCATCAAATAAGAGTAAAGCTATATCACCTGAAGGTATACATTTTACGAGATCAACATAAAAGAAAAACTACTCAGCACAAATATATAAAAACTATTCAAATACCAGTCCAATTACACGAATCTATTATTAAAAATTCGAAATTTTACCCAATTCCTTGTTAACAGAAGTCTGTTCTGATTTCGTACATCGTATCTATATCATATTCATAGAAAATAATAAATAGATACTCTAGATACTTGCAAATAGTACGTACTTTTTCTCCTTCCTTCAATATTGGAACTTTTTGAAACTTCGAACTTTTTTTAAGAGTTACGAGTCATAAGTGAATACTGTATTTTTTTTTTTCTTTTCAAGTAATGTCGAAGGAATTAATTATTTTTTTCTTTTTTTCTCATTAATTAGGATAATTTAATTAATACTGATCACATGGGCACAAAAATATTAATGAAGCTCATCACATAGTAGGACACTGAAAATCTATGTCAAAAGGAAATGAGAAGAACAATACTGATTTAAATGCAATACATTTTCTCTTCTTAATATCTGGAATCAAAAACTTGCTGCAGATAAAAAAACATATTCATTTTTATTTTAATTCTTCAAGATGTTTTGTCAGACCCAGGAGGAGTTTCTTTGTCAATTAAAACAATGTAACTCTTAATCCAGCTTCTTGAACTTCCCTAGGGGCTTCTCTAAGAAGTTCTTCCACCCTATCAAAAGGAAAATTTGTCACAGGGCTACACCCACGAAATGTCACGTGTTCTCATTTTACTATGTTAGGATCATTAAAATGCCGAAAGGGATGAACAAAAAAAGGGGAATAAAATAAAAGCAAAATTTTCCTTCTTCTGAAAAATCAGATATTTCTCTCTTTTTTTTGTCTATCTAACTTTCATATTACATTCTCTTTCGCATTCTTTTCTTTTCTTTTTTTTTTTCCCCCTTTCTCTCTTACATCTGAAAACTTTCTCGTTAATGCAAAATCTGCGAATTTTTTTCCGTTTCGTTCTTTTTTTTTTTTTTCTATTATTATTATTTTATAGACATTTTTCTTTTTTTTTTTTTTTCTTTCTCATCTTCGAATTGGTTCTTATTACGCTGGCAGTTCAAGTTCGAAGACAAAACTCTCTAATAATTATCCAGTCCGCAGGCAAATCATAAAGGGAACTTTTTTCCTTTTTCAGACTAGAAGAAGGGAAAAAAAAGGAAAAAGATCTCCCCATATCGAGAAAGAGTTCGTAGTTCCGAGGAAGATAAAGAAACAAAGTATAATACTTTTCCAGTTCGCCTTTTTGTTAAAATTGACTTCGTGATTTCCCAGTGCAATTGTCTTTTTGCTCGTAGTTCGCATGTAGTTACTCTAGGGCAGTGGACAACAATGAATTGGTATCAAATAAGAGTAAAGCTATGGCACCTGAAGCTATACATTTTTACGAGTTCAAGCTACAAGAGAAACTACTCAGCACAAATATGTAAAAACTAATCAAATACCGTTCCAATTACACGAATGTATTATTGAAAATTCAAAGATTTACCCAATTCCTTGCTAAAAGAATTTGATACATATTTGATACATCGTATCTATATTACATTTATATAAAATAATAAATATATAGTCTAGATACTTGCAAATAGTACATAGTTTTTCTCCTTCCTTTAATATTGGAACTTTTTAAAATTCGAACTATTTTTTGAGTTGCAAGTCGTAAGTGACTACCGTATTTTTTTTCTTTCGAAGCAATGTCGAAGAAGTTATGTATATTTTTTTCTTTTTTTCTCATTAATGATAATCATGTAATTCATACTGACCCCATGTGCTCCAGAAAAATAATGAAGTTCATCACATAGTAAGACATTGGAAATCTATATCAAAAGGATAATTGCGATGAACAGTACCGATTTAAATGCAATATATTTGCTTTCTTAATTTCTTGAATCAAAAGTTTGCTGTAGAAAAAAAGAAACTGTTCATTTTTGTTTTAATCCTTCAAAACGTTTTGTCAGACGCAGGAGGAGTTTCGTTGTCAATTAAAAACAATGTAACCTCTTAATCCAACTTCTTGAACTTCCCTGCGGGGTTTCGCCAAGGAGTTCTCACTGAAAAGGAAAATTTGTCACAAGGGCTACACCCACGAAATGTCACGTGCTCTCATTTTACTATGTTAGGATCATTAAAATGCCGAAAGGGATGAACAAAAAAATGAATAAAATAAAAGCTAAATTTTTCTTCTTCTGAAAAATCAGATTTTTTTTCTCTTTTTCTTTCTCTTTTTGTCTCTAACTTTCATTTTACATTCTCTTTCGCATTCTTTTTTACATTTCTTTTCATTTTTTTCCCTCTCTCTTACATCTGAAATCTTTCTCGTTAATGCAAAAGCTGCTAATTTTTCTTTTCGTTTTTTTATATTATTATTATTATTATTTTATACACAATTTTTCTTTTCTTTCTCATCTTCGAATTTGTTCTTATTACGCTGGCTGTTCATGTTCGAAGACAAAAACTCTCTAATAATTATCCAGTCCGCAGGCAAATCATTAAGCGAACTTTTTCCCCTTTTCAGACTCGAAGAAGGGAAAAAAAAAGGGAAAAATATCTCCCGTCGAGAAAAGAGTTCGTAGTTCCGAGGAAGCTAAAGAAACAAAGTATAATACTTTTCCAGTTCGCCTTTTGTTAAAATTGGCTTCGTGATTTCCCAGTCCAATTGTCATTTTGCTCGCAGTTCTCATTTAGTTACTGTAGGGTAGTGGACACAATGAATTGGTATCAAATAAGATTAAAACTATAGCACCTGAAGTTATACATTTCACGAAATCAACATACAAGAGAAACTACTCAGCGCAAATATATAAAAACTAATCAAATGCTGTTCCAATCAGACGAGTATATTATTAGAAATTCGAAGATTTACTCGATTCCTTGCTAACAGAAGTCTGTTCATATTTGATAAATCGTATCTATATTACATTTGTAGAAATTAATAAATAGATAACCTAGAAACTTGCATATAGTACATACATTTTCTGCTTCCTTTATTATAAGCAAAAACAAGTTTCAAAAATGTTCAAAGTAAGTGCCTTACAAATATTTCGAAATTTTTCTACTTGGTTTCGTGATTTTCCAGTGCAATTGTCATTGCGCTCGCAATTTGCAGTTAGTTACACTATGGCAGTGGACAAAATGAAATGATATCAAATAAGACTGAAAAAAAATGAAATCAATTAAAAATGTTTATTTTATTAGCGCGATATTTGTTTCTCCACTCTTTCACTTAGCTTTTTAATATTGGTCGTCATGAGTTCGCAGAATATAATTTAATTATTCTGCGAACTCATAATTGTTAACTCATACAAAACAGGCAATATCTGCTATATATTCACAAGAATATTATATTAAAATCAAAGTTAAATTTTTCTCATAATTTCGACAGTTAATTTTTGAATATATGGATTCACACATGTAATTTTTTTATTACTTTGGTTTTCACTACTTTGGCCAATATAAAATAAATATATTTTGCAAAAGTGTGATAACTCTCACGGGCCAGAAAATGTTCAAGGTTAGCAGCTGGTTTTCCACCATTGTCCTAGAAATTAACACTTTTAAACTAAAAGATATCACTTAGAAAATAATATTCCTGTTCAAATGCATCTTGTCGAATTAACTTCTTCGGATGATTGAGGTTGGTTGGTTGGTTGAGTGGGGTTTATATCTCAAGGGCCAGATTTGGTCATGCTTCTTCGAGCAAAACTAAATTTTGGAACTTTTTGAAACTACGAACGCTTTAAGAGTTACAAATCGTAAGTGACTACCGTATTTTTTTTTTCTTTCAATGTAATTTCGAAGAAGTTAATTTTTTTTTCATTAATTAGGATAACGTAATTTATACTGACCACATGTGCTCCAGAAAAACTAATAACAAGTCCATCACATAGTAGGACACTGAAAATAAATGTGAAAAGGAAATGCGAAGAACAATACTGATTTAAATGCAATATATTTGCTTTCTAATTTCTGGAATCAAAAGTTTCCTGTAGGAAAAAAAAAATGTTCCTTTTTGTTTTAATTCTTCAAGATGTTTTGTCAGACACAGGAGGAGTTTCTTTGTCAATTAAAAACAATGTAACTCTTAATCCAACTTCTTGAACTTCCCACGGGGCTTCGCCAAGAAGTTCTTCCACCCTATCAAAAGGGAAATCTGTCACATGCGCTACACCCACGAAATGTCACGTGCTCTCATTTTACTATGTTAGGATCATTAAAATGCCGAAAGGATGAACAAAAAAAAAAAAAAAAAGGAATAAAATAAAAGCTAAATTTTTCTTCTTCCGAAAAATCAGATTTTTTTTTTTTTTTTTTTTTCTACCTAACTTTCATTTTACATTCTCTTTCGCGTTCTTTTTTCATTCCTTTTTTTTTACCCTTTCTTTCTCTCTTACATCTGAAATATTTCTCGTTAATACAAAAGCTGCGAATTTTTCCGTTTCGTTCTTTTTTTTATTATTATTTTTTATAGACATTTTTCTTTCCTTTTTTTTTCTTTCTCATCTTCGAATTTGTTCTTATTACGCTGGCAGTTCAAGTTCGAAGACAAAACTCTCTAATAATTATCCAGTCCGCAGGCAAATCATAAAGCGACCTTTTTTCCCCTTTTTAGTCTCGAAGAAGGGGAAAAAAAGGGGGAAAGATCTCCCATCGAGAAAGAGTTCGTAGTTCCGTGGAAGCTAAAGAAACAAAGTACAATACTTTTTCCAGTTCGCCTTTTGTTAAAATTGGCTTCGTGATTTCCCAGTGCAATTGTCATTTTGCTCGCAATTCGCATTTAGTTACTCTAGGGCAATAGACAAAATGAATTGGTATCAAATAAGAGTAAAGCTGTAACACCTGAAGCTATACATTTTACGAGATCAACATATAAAAACTACGCGGCACAAATATATAAAAACTTATCAAATATCATTTCAATTACACGACTATATTATTAAAAATTCAAAGATTTATCCGATTCCTTGCTAACAGAAGTATGTTCTTAATTCATACATAATAGCTATATTACATTTATACAAAATGGGTGCCCAGAAGATCTATCTCCACGTGGTGCACCTGGTAACACTTTTTAGTGGCTAAAAGATCTGCAACTTGGCATTACTGTTAGATTAATGAACTCTGTTTCAGCATGTTTGTTGTATTATTTTGTTGTTGTTGTTGTATGTTTTTTTTTTTGTTGTTGTTGTTCTTTTTTTTGCTGTAACTGTTCATAATCTGCCATTGGAAATAAGAAAAAAACATTTATAGAATATAATAAATAGATAGTCTAGGTACTTGCAAACAGTACATACTTTTTCTTCTTCCTTCAATATTGGAACTTTTTGAAATTTCGAACTTTTTAAGTGTTACAAGTCGTAAGTGACTAACGTAATTTTTTTCATTCGAAGTAATTTCGAAGAAGTAAGATATTTTTTCCCCATTAATTAAGATAATGTAATTCATACTGACAACATGTGCTCCAGAAAAATAATGAAGCTCATCACATAGCAGGACACTGAAAATTTATGTCAAAATAAAATACTGATTTAAATGCAATATATTGCTTTCTATGGCCTGATGGTCGAGTGACGAGAGCTCTGGTTCGCGATAAAACCGGTTTCGGGTTCGGGATCCGGCAGTGCCATGGATGTTTGTAGTGGTTCGGAATCCACGTTAAATTATAGGTCTCGGTCCAACAAAATCATAGAGAGTTGCAGCGGCATTGTTACTCTGCGGTCGTGGCTTATCTTCAAGTTACACTTGCCCCCTGGGTAGTTCTAAGTGAGTAACATCGGTGCATCCCTTATGGCATAAAATATTACGCTTTAAGTATTTGCCAGCTGCATTAGAAGGAAGAAAAAATGTCCTAAGTCTTCAAGTAAAAAGAATTTTGAAACTTGGAAATTTTTTAAGAGTTACAAATCGTGACTACTGTATTTTTTTTTTTTTTCTTTCTAAGAAGTTAATTTTTTTTTTCTCATGAACTAGTATAATGTAATTCATACTGACCACATGTGCTCAAGAATAAAAATACAGAAGTTCATCACATAGCAGGACACTGAAAATTTATGTCAAAAGGAAATGAGAAAACAATACTGGTATGAATGCAATAAATTTCTGGAATCAAAAATTTTCTGCAGAAAAAAAGAAACTATTCATTTTTGTTTTAATTCTTCCAAATGTTTCTTCAGACCCAGGAGGAATTTCTTTGTCAATTAAAAACAATGTAACTCTTAATCCAAATTCTTGAACTTGCCCACGGGGCTTCTCCAAGAAGATCTTCCACCCTATCAAAAGGAAAATTTGTCACAGGGGCTACACCCACGAAATGTCACGTGCTCTCATTTTACTATGTTAGGATCATTAAAATGCCGAAAGGGACGAACAAAAAAAAGGAATAAAATAAAAGCTAAGTTTTTCTTATTCTGAAAAATCAGATTTTTCTCTCTTTTTTTTTTTTTTCCAACTGACTTTCATTTTACATTCTCTTTCGCATTCTCTTTCATTTCATTTCTTTTTTTTTTTTTTTTTCTCTGTCTCTCTTACATCTGAAATCTTTTCTTGTTATTGCAAAAGCTGCGAATTTTGCGTTTTTTTTATTATTATATTATGCACATTTTTTTTCTGTTCTTTTCTTTTCTTTCTCATCTTCGAATTCGTTCTTATTACGCCGGCAGTTCAAGTTCGAAGACAAAACTCTCCAATAATTATCCAGTCCGCAGGCAAATCATAAAGCGAACTTTTTTTCCCTTTTCAGACTCCGAAGAATTGGGGGAAAAAAAGGGAAAAGATCTCCCATCGAGAAAGAGTTCGTAGTTCCGTGGAAGCTAAAGAAACAATGTAATTCTTTTCCAGTTCGCCTTTTGTTAAAATTGGCTTCGTGATTTCCCAGTCCAATTGTCAAATTGCTCGCAGTTCGCCTTTAGTTACTCTAGGGCAGTGGACGCAATGAATTGGAATCAAATAGAGTAAAGCTATAGCACCTGAAGCTATACATTTTTACGAGTTCAACCTACAAGAGAAACTACTCAGCACAAATATGTAAAAACTAATCAAATACCGTTCCAATTACATGAATATATTATTAAAAATTCAAAGATTTAACCGATTCCTTGACAGAAGTCTGTTCTTATTTCATACATCGTATCTATATTACATTTATAGAAAATATTAAATAGATACTCTAGATACTTGCAAATAGTACATGCATTTTATCTTACTTCAATACAAACGAAAAAGAGACATATCCATTTCCTCTCTAACAGAAGTCTGTATTTCGTGTATTATATTATATCAATTATAGAAATAAATAGATAGTCTAGGTACTTCAAATAGTACATACTTTTTATCTTGCTTCAATACAAACAAAAAAAGAGTTTAAAAAGTAAGTGGTTCATAGATATTTCGAAAATAAGCGATTATTTTTTTTAATATTTGAGGCATTTTTAATCATATACCTTCAATTATCTACAATATTAATGTAGAAAATAGAAAACATTAATTATTAATAAAATACAATTTTTATGAGTCATTTTATAGTTAAATAAATTTTTATTTGTACGAATGAAATAACTGTTGATTTACTTAATCACAAACGATGATTAATTTGCAATCAATCACATAAAAAAAAATTGTACTGCAGAACATTTGCTATCGATCACATAAAAAAAGTGTAAAAATGATATAAAAACGCCGATTAAAATAGATTTATAGTTTTCCATTATTATTTATCTAAAATAATACGGATTTTTTTACAATATTTTTAAAATTTATTATGAATTTTACTACCCCTTTAATTATCCATAAGTAAGCGATATTTTATGGATTACAATAACAGATCTTTCATAGATAACAATTAATTATCCATAAGTAAGTGATAATTTATGGATTACAATAACCGATCTTTCATGGATAATTAATTGTTATCTAAGAAAGATCTGTTATTATAATACATGAATTATCGCTTATTCATGGATATTTAATTGTTATCCATGAAAGATCGGTTAGTGTAATCCATGAATTATCGCTTATTCATGGATAACTAATTGTTATCCAAGAAAGATAGGTTATTGTAATCTCTGAATTTTCATTTATTCATGGATAATTAATTGTTATCCAAGAAAGATCAGTTATTGTAATTCATGAATTATTATTTCTTATTTTCCTCTTCTCTTCTTATAGATTTACATACAATGTTAATTAGAACATTTTGTTTCAATAAATTATTATCACTCAGAAATATCCTGCTATTAAACGACATGAATCCTGTAACTAACTCTCACTATGTAAATCATATATCATTTTCAGGAGAAAAACATAAGAAAGGACAAAGCACCCAGACATAACTGTCTGAGAATGGGTCTTTCTGAAAATATCTATTCACAAACACTAGGCGGAAAACTTTGGAAACTGCAGAATATTACAGAATCGGTAACTCTGGGCAACCTAAGTGCATCTCGCATTCCGTTCCTCAACCCTTGGGACCTTGCAGCATTGCACAGTCTCAGCTTTAGTTTTGAGTTAGTACGTAAAATGCATTAGAATTCCACCAAGTAGGCCAGAAAATACTTTAAGAGTTCTGAAAATACTTTAAATCTTTCTAAAAGGGTTTTGGAGTTTAAAGGCTTTCACAAATTCCAGATTAAAACGGAGATCTTTTCCCTCAAGAAAGCTGAGATCTTTTTATCCATTTTTTTGTTTGTTTCAGGGATGACTGGAAACAAAAACATTAAACGCTTTGGATTCGACAGCGGACGATATAATCTTTTTCTCCCGAAAAGGCAACTGCTTTGCCTTTTCTTAAGTGAAAGAAATGTTTATTTTTGGCTAAAAATCATATGGTGTGTTTTAAGCATTATCTCTTGCATGAAACCGCTTTCATCAATCTTAAGCTGAGTTCCACTTTGTGCTAAAAGCTTGTAATAAATTCATGTTCCAGTCTTCTTGACGACTCTGGGGGAATGCATGGTTCTAGGATGGAACCTTTTTAAGATTAGTGCTAGATTAATTCTTCCGAATATCTTTTTTTTTTATTTCACTTTAGATGGATTTTTGTAGAATGTATCATTATTAAGGTAGTCTTTCTTTTTCAAACCATCAGACGAAGAGCAAAACTTTGAATTCGTCAACTTAAAACTGGTGCTTTAAATAACCAACACTATTTAAAACAAGTAGTTGCATCATATTTTTAATTAAATATGTAAAATTAATTAAAACCAGCGATCGTTATATATCTTCACCAATACATACTGCAAGTCATTTTATTGATTTTTCTTTCAAACATAAAAAAAATTCCAATTTCACCAATTCCAGATTAAATTTAATAAAGTATTAGCATCAGTTCCTTGTTGAATTTGATTAAAATCAAAACAGACCCTATTTAATCAACATTTTATTTTAGATGGGTTTTTTATTACACGAATATATAAACTGAGTAGGATGTGGGCTAGAGTAATTCTTTAAAATATTTTTATGCATTCATATAAAGAAATTGAAAATATTTTTTAGAATAAGTAATAAAATATTTTCCAAATATTTAATTTCGCCAATATCAATATATATCATTATCTGCAGGTCGTTAAGCCATTAAGCAGAATTAAAAATTAATTAAAAATTAATTAAAAATTCTGAGTTATCCAGGATGCAATCACAGAGTTCGAATATCATTCATTATCATTATCCAATATCATTATCATTATCCAATATCATTATCATCCAATATCATTCATTATCATTATCCAATATCATTCATTATCATTATCCAATATCATTCAACATATCATTATCTTCTTGCCGTTACCCATTAAACATTCTGCGCTATCCACGGTGCTACGAAGCCTGTTACACTATACTCACATTGTACAACCACAGTTTGGAATGAATTATCTCAAAAGTAGCCTATGAAAGGAAGTTAAAATCTTCCAATCCTCATCTTACCACCAATTGTAAGATTTTCGAGCTTACAGTTTTAGAGTTGATAGTCTGTATTTCGGCTTTTCATTGCTGGATGTAAACTAAATTTTGTTTTCTCGGAAGATCTGCACGCTGTCACTAGATAGTCCTGTCTCTCAAATAATTGCATATACCATCTGTTATTTATGCTCACTTAGTTATTTTATACGTTGAATTTCCCTCTGTCCTGACTTACGGCTTATCATGTAACATGAGCATGTGGAGTGCAGGAAGGCATTTTTTTTTTTTTTGCACACAAGCTCTAATTAGATTGTGACCTACAGTTTAAAGTTGGCTGAGGTCTGAATCTCTTGCTGCAGCGTGCTTCAGTCACTAGTGTCAGAAATAAGATGGCTCGATTGGCATTGTGACAGCATTTGGAAAATATCTCTCATCAATAGTCAGATTGCCTGATGGAACTCTACCACACGACATAGAAATGTATGGCAGTTGGCTCTCAAATTCCTACTCGAATGCAATGTCCTTCCCATATTGCATATCGATTCGTTGTTCATGGATTACGTGAATGAAGTCCACTAGTGTTCAACAGAAAACATTCTTCTGAAATTAACTAAGTGGTACATGCTCGCAATCTCAAACAAATTCAAGAAAATTACTATTATTACTCTCAAATTATAAATAATATTAAGTTGTTTCTTTAATTTTCTAACTCAACATTTTATTTTCAACGTTTTTTTTTCTATTGCCTAGCATTGCATTTAAAAATAAAAAATAATAATAATGGAAGACACTTTTTTAAGACACCATTTAACCACCAGCCCACATCTGTATAAATCGATAATACACACAATGATAAATGCTCGCAATTATTAATTCGCGCAGACAATTTAAATGATTCAAAAACAACGAGAATATAGAGTATTTGCATTTATGAAGTTTAAAAATATACATATAACTTCTAAAAATTAGCATTACACGGTATGCAGCTATTTTTTTTTTTTTTTTTTCAAATTTAGGAAAATAAAATAAAACCATATATTACCTCATATCGATTTTAAAAGTAAAAGAACATATACTTTTCAGAAATCGATACAAATTTATTACAAAATACGTAAAATTAACAGAGAGCTGTGGCATTTTTTTCAAAATTTTAGAATCATTTGCTCATTTGTTGATACCAAATCATGCCCTTTGATGCTAGATATAGTTTAAAAAAAAAGTTAATATATATTGCATAAAATAATAGCATGCCAGAAAATTTCACTTTACTTAGTTAATCAATTTTCTATTCATTAATAAATTAAAACGACCAGTTAAACATGTATACAGTATTTATTAAGAATTATTGTGTGCTTAGAAATAAAAAATAATACGATAATTGTCAATGTGTTTTAAACTGGCTAGTTGAGAATATTTGAACTTTCAATAAATTTTTAACAACTACCATAATTGCAACTTTGTTATAATTTCCTAATTTTGTTCATTTTATAATATCATTTTAGGTTGATTTTATAATATCATTATTTCATCACCAAATGTAATTTGCTAGCATCATTACTCTTATACACTAAAATAAACTTGAAAAATATTAAAACCACAACATCCTGAACAATATTCCAAAATGAGACAGAGGGAAAAAGAAAAGAACAGCTTAGTAACATACAATCCTGAATGTTCCTAGATCAAAGACGTAACATACCATCTTCAATCTATTTCAATGGCAAATGAAAACAACTAATTGTATAGATGAAACATTCAAGTCCCTCGTAGTCTAAACAAAGCGTAATTTAAACGAACAACAACAGTCAATCTTCTGATGTTTAATTTTAAGGGATGCAATTATTCCACATGACGAAATCCAACAAATTGTACGTGGCCAGTGATTCATTATGTATCATTCTACATTCTGCTAATTAAAACTTTTTAACTCCACTGAAAGAAAAGAGGTCATGAAACTTGAAATATTCAACCTAACACTAGTTTAATGTGTCTAACTAGCTAATATATGCACTTCGATATTCATAATATTTTCACCACTGCTATAAATATATATTTATTATAATTTTATGATATAGCTCTTTTTATAGCACACTTCATTTACTGCACAACTGAAACAAAAAACAGAATATTCTTTACCAATATACAGTGAAACAGATAGGTAAATAAAATTGTCGCATCATATATTATATCCAATCTAACTCTAAATAGAACTAAATTACTACATAGCTACAACATTCAAGTCTCTTGTAGAGAATAATTTAATTCAAACACACTCATTTGCATTTTAAATAATACAGTTTTTAGGCAGGATGCAATCTACAGAATATACGTGGCCAGTGATTTATTATGCGTCATTCTACAATCTACAAAATAAACCTTTTTCCACCACTGAAAGAAAAAATGATGTCAGGCTTGAAATATTCAATCTAACACTGTAAATATATATATATGAATATTCAATAATATTTTCACCACTGCTATAAATATTTATTTATGATAATTTTAAAATATTGCTTATTTTATAGTACACATTTTTTTCCAGCACGAAAAAAAAAAAAATATTAACATTTTTATCTCTATATAATGTTTCAATGAAACACGTAGTTAAAGACAAAAATAAAATGGTCGCATTAACATTAGATATTCAATCTCAATATATATATAAAACTGCAATAAATTATTTACCAATATACAATAACTTATGTACACTCATGTCCATAAATTAAGGATAATTCAGAATCACACAGAAATTGAACTCTAAAATAAAAATTTCACCTGTAGAATTATCACACACATCTTGAAGAAGAATATGCAAATTACAGGAAACCACCAGATGGCGCGGATAGTACGTCACAATGACGAGAGTGTAAGAGAGGGGTATATAAGGAATGGTGGCAAAGAAGTAAAATTGTTCAAAAGCGCTTTAAAAAGCCTTTCAGTGCAATAACCGCATAGTTATGGCACAAAGGAAGCATTTGGATGATTTTTACGTGGTAGAATTATCGGACGACTGGAATGGGGACGTACCCAGCTGGAAGTATCCGAGGAACTTGGAATCGTCCAGAGTGTCATCTCCAGGCTTTGGCAGCGATTCCAAGATGATGGTAATGTGAGTAGATGTTACAGCACAGGTCGCCCCCGGGTTACAACGCCGAATGAGGACCGGTATTTAGCAGTTACTGCCAAAAGAAATAGACGGAGCACAGCATCAGAGCTGTCTCGTCAGCTCTCTTCAGCTACCGGTACGACAGTTTCAAGGCAGACCGTGTACAGACGCTTAGGGCACATTGGTCTATATGCTCGTAGGCCTGTCAGATGTGTTCCACTTACCGCAACTCACTGTCGCCTGCGATTAACCTGGAGTAGAGAGCATGCATTGTGGACGCCGCAACAGTGGTCTTGTGTGATGTTTTTCGACGAGCCCAGGTTTAGTTTGCAGTCTGATTCTCGCCGGACTTTCATATGGAGAGCGCAATGTACCCGTTACCACCAAGAGAACACCAATGAACGACACCATTACGGTGGTGCAGGATGGCTCGTTTGGGGAGGAATTATTCTTGGTTCCAGAACTGACCTGCATGTTCAGAGCGTAACGATGACAGGCCACATCTATCGTGATGTCATTCTGGAACAACATGTACGTTTGTTTCTGGGCGCCATGGGTGCTGAATTTCTGTTTATGGATGACAACGCCCATCCTCACCGTGCAAACATTGTGCCTTTAATTGGAGGATATCACCCGTATGGATTGGCCAGCATACTCACCGGACTTGAATCCAATAGAGCATGTGTGGGATATGCTTGGCCGACGAATTGCAGCCCGTCAACCCTCCCACCTGTCAACCGGAACTTCGGAGGGCATTGCTTGATGAGTGGTGTAATATTCCCCAGGATCAGATTGATAACTTGATACTCAGCATGCCTAGGCGTTGTAAGGCCTGTATTGCATCGTCCGGGAGACATACTCCATATTAACCATCATACTAACCATGTTATACTGTTTTTTGTAAATAGATTCTTTTTTTTAAATTTGCTCAGGGAGTAAAAATTGCAATTTTTATTAATTATTTTCAAATATATAGCATCTTTTTTTTGCTCTTTACCTTTTGTTTAATAAATTAGACTTTACAAATAAGTCAAATTTGTTTGATTCTGTCTCTTTCTTTGCTTGAACTTCATTATCCTTAATTTATGGACATGAGTGTATTTCGATGAAATACATAAGTAAAGAAAAAAAATAGTCGCATTAACGTACTTCATAAAAAGAGTCTTATTAGCTTACCATATTCAATTTAACTTTACATAAATCAAAATTTTTTACCAATATATAATTTTTCAATGAAACATATAGCTCTATATAAACTCTAACATTAACATTAACTCTATATAAATTAAACATTAACTCTATATAAATAAAAATTCTTTATCGATATACAATGTTTCCATGATACACATAGTGAAAGAAAATAATAAAATAGTCCGATTAGCATACCATATTCAATCTAACTGTATAAAACTCTAATTAAAACTCAATAGTTGCATAGATACAACGTTTAAGTCTCAGTAGAGCTTAATTTAATCCTAATACACTTATTTGCATTTTAAACTGTAATTATATACGTATGAATATTCAATAATGTTTCCACCACTGCTATAAATATATATTTATTATAATTTTATAATATAGCTTATTTTATAGCACACACTTAATTTACAGCAAAACTTGAACAAAAAATAAAGCAGAACATTCTTTACCAATATACAATATTTCAATGAAACAGGTAGAAAAGGTGAAGAAAATAGTGGCATTAACATGCCATATTCAATCTAATTGTACATAACTCTAAATAAAACTAAATTACTTCATTGATAAAACGGTCAAATCTCTTGTAGAGCAAAGTCTCATCGGTCAAGTCTCTTTTAATCCAAACACCTTTATTTACATTTTAAAAGAATGAATTTATAACACAGGATGAAATCATAAAATTATATGTGTCTAATGACTTATTCTACGAACTAAAAGGTATTATTCACCTCCATTGAACCTTATTTATTTATTGCAAGGTTTGATGTATTGAATTTAATACCATAATACTAACTACATTCCTTACCACTATACAGTGTTTCAATGAAACACATAGGTAAAAGAAAACAATAAAATAGTTAAATTATCGCAAATTAAATACCATATTCAATCTAACTATACGTAAATAAAACTACATTCTTTATCAATATACAACGTTTCAATGAAACACATAGGTAAAGAAAATAATTATATAGTCGAATTAACATACTATATTCAATCTAATTGTATATAAGTAAAACTAAATTACTGCATAGGTACAACTTTCAAGTCTCTTGTAGAGCGTAATTTAACAATTCAATCAAAACACAATTATTTACGTTTTAAAGAATGTAATTATTCCGATTTATGAAATCATCAAATGATACGTGTCCAGTGACGTTCACTACAAACTAAAAGTATTATTCACCTAAAATGAAAAAAATATTGCAAGATTTGAAATATTGAATCTAACACTATAATTGTGAGTTTAAATGGCTAATACTATAATGTGTGTTTAACTGGGTAATTATATACATTTAAATATTCCATAATATTTTCATTACTAGTTTATAATTGTATAATTGTTATAATTTATTAATATAGCTTATTTTATAACACTCTTCATTTGCAATCATTTGATTTATTTATCATACTTTAAAACCAACTTGAAAAAAAAAAGAAAAGAAAGAAATTAAGCACGGGAACATGCTTGACAAATATCCAATACTTCGGACTAAGACAAGAGAGATAAAGAAAAGAATAAATCTCCAGTCGCATTAGCATACCATCTTCAATCAGATATAACTCGAAATAAAACTTCTACGTTTCCCCAAGTTGTCCCTAGCAAGTCTGAAGTAAAACGTGATTTAATCCGAGCTCCAATAATCAATCTTCTGTTATTTACATTTTAAAGAATGCAATTATTGCGCAGGAATGAAACCAACAAATTATACATGCCCAGTGACTTGTTCCATGTCTTTCTGCAAACTAAAACCATTATTCACCTCCACTGAACCACTGAAAAAGGAAGAAAACTTCGGCCGGGATTCGCAGCTTGGAGCAAAGAACAGAAAATAGAGACATCAGCTGCCTTAAAATAAGTAGGAGGTTTACAACCACCCCAAAGGTCAAATTGCCCATTAGTTCTGGAAATTTTGACTGGGGTGACGGGAGGATATATTGCTGGTAGAGGAAGTCATGAGTTTGTGCTTAGGTATATGTTTAAAATCGCTTACAGCATACATGAAATGAGATACCTTTTGTTAATAAGTCGGGCATTAATCTCATGATGCAGAAAGTAATTGTTTTGCAAATTTCTTATAGAGATAGTTTTAAAGTTTATTATAATATAAACTCTCAATTGGAGATGCATTGAGTGATAATAATAATTTTTCTTATTGTAATATTTTCAATTAAAAGCGCTGATTTTCTTTTCATTAAGTCTATGTGTTCGCAGCAATTGAAAAAGTTCAACGTATCGTTAATTGTCTTTCGAAATTTATAAGAATGATGTTATGTAACAAAACTTGTATATCCTTTCAATGAGATCTCTTTTTGAATCCAAATATTAAAAAAAAAAATTTTTTTTCACGAAAGCAAAGATGGAAAAATTATTTCTATTTCAAGCAATAGCTTTTTTATCTTGATAACTCATCATCAGTGTCTCAACAGCCCCATGGTGGCCGAACGCCGTCTGCCTACTCTCAGATTTCGGGTGAGGTTTGGTTTGTCGCACTACGGTCATCTTTTGCACACTTCAGGATAAACAGACATGGACCTACAGTTTAAAGTGGATTCCGAACCACTGCAAACATCCATGCCATCGACGGGATTCGAACCCGAAACCTGTGGTAACGAGCCACGAGCCTGCGCTAGCCACTCAGCCATCAGGCCCCTTTTTCGGGGGAGGAGATGTTTTTCTTTTTACGGGTAAGGTTGTCAGCTGTACGCCTAACAGTCATATTAGACCTGAACCTACTGTTTAAAGTGGATTCCGAACCACTACGAAATACTCGAACCCGAAACCTGTGCACCGAGCGCCAGAGCGCTAGTCACTCGGATATCAGGCCCCATCTTGCTAACTAGGTTTGATTATTATATTGAATTTGTTTTTAAGAAATATTTTTCTGACATGTATAAACGGCAATAAACTGGCAATCCCAGTTATTTTTTTTTAATTTTGAACATTTATTAACTTTATAGAAAAGCTTTTATTTATGACTATTTTCCATTACAGACTTAACTATTTCATATTCCTTACATGTTTGTTATCAAATCTTCTTTTCGTGTACTTCAAAGTATCTTTCTTTTTTCCATAATTTCATATCAGCAGTTTTAAAAGTTTAATTTTATAATATTACTAGAAGCATCATATATTAACACTACTGGCCAATTGCTACACCAAAAAGGCGACATGTTACAGACATGAAATTTAAACGATAGGAAGAAGGTGCTGTGATATGCAGATAATTAACTTTTCAGAGCATTCAGACAAAGCAGGCGCCGGTAGCGACACCTACAATGTGTTTAAATGAGGAAATTACTCAGCCGGTTTCTCAAACACAATTGCATTTGAATGCTGTTGCCTGATGAAACGTTGTTGTGATGCCTCCTGCATGAATCAGAAATGCGTACCAGCACATTTCTGACTTTGATAAAAATTAGAATTGTTATGGAATCGATGGATTCAGGACAGTAATACGGAAAGCCGTATTGGATTTAAACGGCCCCCTATCACTAGCAGCCGAGAAGACAGGCGTGTTGCCTGCATGGCCTTAATGGATCGTGCAGCCACGTCACGACTCCTGAGTTAAGAATTGGGTTCGTTTGCAAGACAACAAGTATCTGCACAAACAGTCCGACGACGTTTGCAGCAGCATGGACTCTCAGCTCGGAGACCATGGCTGCGGCTACCCTTGACGCTGCATCACAGACAGAAGTGTCTTCAATGGTGTGATCAACGACGAACCAGGGCGCACGAATAGCGAGACGTCATTTTTTCAGATGAATCCAAGTTCTGTTTACAGCATCAAGATGGTTTCATCCGTGTTTGGTGGCATCGTGGTGAACGTAGTGGTAGCGTGCATTCGTCATCGTCGTATTGGCCCATCACCTGGCGTGATGGTATGGGGTGCTATGGATACACGTCTCGGTCACCTCTTGTTCGCATTGACGTACTTTGAACAGTGAAAGTTACATTTCTGGTGTATTACGACCAGTGGCTTTTACCTTTTATTCGATCACTGCGAAACCAAACGTTTCAACAGAATAATGCACGACCGCATGTCGACGGTATTGTACAAACCTTCCTTGATACGGAAAATGTTCACCTATTGCCCTGGCCATCAGATATCTCGCCAATAGATAATGTTTGGTCCATGGTTGCCGAGTGACTGGCTCGTCACCATTCGCCGGTCACTACACTTAATGAGCTGTGGCATCGTGTTGAAGCTACATGGGCATCTGTACCTGTACATGCCATCTAATCTCTGTTTGACTCAATGGCCAAGCGTATAAGCGCTTTTATTATTGCCAGAGTTGGTTGTTCTAGATACTGATTTCTCATGATCTATGCACCCAAATTTCTTGAAAATTTAATCACTTATTTCAGTAAAATAAATTTTTCCAATAAATATCATTTTGTTATCTGCATTTCTTCCTGGTTGTAGCAATTTTAATGGCCAGTAGTGTATTATCATTTTAATCGACGAGGAACCGAATTATGTCTAGGTGAGTTAAGGGGTAGATAAAGTGCAGTTCGAGTTTAGCATTATATTTATTTTAAAAAAGAGCATTGACGAATTTTGAAGATAAACTAAATTATTGCATATGCTGTATATGTTATTAATAATCATTTTACTTCTTCCTATACTTGTAACCTTTAATAAAGGATGATGCAGTAACTTTGATACCCTTTTGTCTGTGATACCTTTGATATATTTTTTTGTCTGTAAACTTTAATAAACCTTTTTTGTTTTTTATGCTGATAACCTTTAATAAACCGTTTTGTTTTTTATACTTGTAACCTTTAATAAAGGATGAGGCAGTAACTTTGATACTCTTTTGTCTGTGATACCTTTGATATATTTTTTTTTCTGTAAACTTTAATAAACCTTTTTGTTTTTTATGCTGATAACCTTTAATAAACCTTTTTTGTTTTTATACTTGTAGCCTTTAATAAAGGATGAGGCAGTAACTTTGATACTCTTTTGTCTGTGATACCTTTGATATATTTTTTTTGTCTGTAAACTTTAATAAACCTTTTTGTTTTTATGCTGATAACCTTTAATAAACCTTTTTGTTTTTATACTTGTAACCTTTAATAAAGGATGAGGCAGTAACTTTGATACTCTTTTTGTCTGTGATACCTTTGATATATTTTTTTTTGTCTGTAAACTTTAATAAACCTTTTTTTTTTTTATGCTGATAACCTTTAATAAACCTTTTTGTTTTTATACTTGTAACCTTTAATAAAGGATGAGGCAGTAACTTTGATATCCTTTTGTCTGAGATGCCTTTGATATATTTTTTTGTCTATAAACTTTAATAAACCTTTTTGTTTTTATGCTGATAACTTTTAATAAACCTTTTTGTTTTTTATACTTGTAACCTTTAATAAAGGATGAGGCAGTAACTTTGATATCCTTTTGTCTGAGATGCCTTTGATATATTTTTTTGTCTATAAACTTTAATAAACCTTTTTGTTTTTTATACTGATAACTTTTAATAAACTTTTTTGTTTTTATACTTCTAACCTTTAATAAAGGATGAGGCAGTAACTTTGATACCCTTTTTGTCTGCGATACCTTTGATGTATTTTTTTGTCTGTAAACTTTAATAAACCTTTTTTTTTTTTATGCTGACAACCTTTAATAAACCTTCTTGTTTTTATACTTGTAACCTTTAATAAAGGATGAGGCAGTAACTTTGATATCCTTTGTCTGTGATACCTTTGATATATTTTTTTTTCTTTGATACTCTGTGATACCTTTGATACATTTTTTTTTTGTGTGGGATACCTTTCATTTTTTTCAGAATTTTCAACTACTAATGATAATTTTAAATGACCATATGATATCCATTAAATGCATGTCCCTTTCTAATAAAAGGGACTATAAATCAGTTGCATTTCAAGAACAATGAATGATAAAATAGTGAATTATATTTCATTTTTATTAATAAAAGAGGTATCATTTCATTAATATTAATAAGATATATAGATATATATACAATATTAATCATTTTTATTAATAAAAGAGGTATCATTTCATTTTTAAGTTCATTTTAAAATGCACATTTATTTGTCTTCCCTGAATATATAAGGCGCATATGGTAATTTTTGAAATTATATGACCAGCTCAAGAAAATTACTCTGAAAGATGGTAATTTATGATCTTGTGGATGTATTAGCGTTAATGATTATGCGGTATGATGTCTGTATGATTAATGATTATATGGTAAATGGTATAATTAAGGATTATATAGTATATGGTATGATTAATGACTATATGGTGCATGGTATCATGTATGATCATATGGTATGAGTTTCAGAAGAAATTGTTTCATATTTATAATGACTCAGGAAAAATTTATATCGAGCTAGCATAAAAATGCAACATATATAACTCTACGAATATTATTTCCTCTTGTGTACTTATCCGAATTTTAATAAAATTGTTATTGTTTAGACATTTTGCTTCAATTAGCCTTTCATTTTGTTAAGAATATTCTTAATTTTTAATAATAAGAAGAAAGGAATATTTCATGTTTTATTCTGATGCACGTGAGAAAAGTTTTCAAAATAAGGAGACACATATTAATAATATATTTTATTGCATAAAATTATTCCACGTAAAAATATGTAAAATCAAGTAAAAAGAATTTTTTTTTCCTTTACAGTGCTAAAGTATTAAATTTTTAAACAATTCTATACAGCTATATTGTCATAATATATTAATGAAAAGCATAATCAAATGCATAAATAATGCATCTTTTTGATAAAAGGCATAAATATCACAATGAAAAACTGTGCTAACAGACGAAAAGTTACAAACCCCTGAGGAAATGTATATATACAAAATATCAAACCTGTAAAACACTTCCTCTAACAATAAGTGTTGCATTTTAATTGCTTTAATTAGCTTAAATTACTGCAATTTAAAATAATATCAGTTAATTGCATTTTGTTTCTTTCTATTATAAATTCTATTTTAATTTTTATATACAGGAATACATTTTCGTGCTTGCTGAATTTTAAGGTTGTTTTTACATAAGAAGTTATATTTTTGTTAAACATTCAATGAAAATGAATGAAACACTTCCTCTAACAATAAGTGGTGCATTTTAATTGCTTTAATTAGTTTAAATTATTGCAATTTAAAATAATATTGGTTAATTGCATTTTGTTTCTTTCTGTTATAAATTTTATTTGAAGTTTTTTATATACAGGAATACATTTTTTGTGCCTGCTGAATTTTAAGACTATTTTTACATAAGAAATTATATTTTTAGTTGAACATTTAGTGAAAATGGAATCGATAAAAATGTAATATTTCATTAATTATTAAATTTTACTAATTTTATATATATGTATATTTTAGTTGGTTTATTTCTAATAGCCTTTGCATGGAATAGAAAATATAATATAATAAAATTAAAAAACAGTAATAAGACAAAACAAAATTTGAAAAAAACAACAGTTAATTATTAAAGGAAAATGCATTTTACTGGAATTGTATATGTGATATTCTTCATGATTTACATATTATTTGAAAAATTATTTAAATTCAGCATTAGAACAACAGCTTGAGAAAGATTATTTAAAAATAACATCATATTAACAAAGAAAATATTTTAATTCTTATAAGAATAAGATTATAGAACCCAGGTTAGCAAATTCACACCTCAAGCAAAATCTATAAATGGATGATTTGCATGGAAAATATTCGCATGATTGTGCCGCGGTAACCAATACATCCATACGGTTTCAGTCTTCAATTTTAGCATCAACAATATCAAAGTATGTAATCCTTCAAATCACAAATTGTTTTATGATTGGAAATTATAACAAACAAAGAAACATTCACAGTTCTTGTATATAAATTCTTTCCCGTGATTCTAAGGTGGGGACCCATATGACCCGTACATTCCTGAAAGAAACGTCTGGTTTGGCGTAAAAGTTCTTCTTGTCGACCCCCAGACGGCCTCCTCATTGGTCCAGAAGGATTTTTGTGGGCGGGGTTGCGTTAAACTCTTCTGTAGGATCTTCTTCCTCTTGCTTTTCGATGCCATTTATAGCAGCAGTAAGCACCAATCAATCCCAATACATGGGCAACAGACAGCGTGACTGTGGTAGCTGCAATTGTCGTTACTGTGGTGCACACCATGCCAACGGATTCTATATCAGCAACTGTAGACTCTGAAAGAAAGAAATTAAACCAGTTGCAAGTATATATAGACAGATCCTAATATTGAGAAAATAAAATGCAGTCACCAAAAAAATATATATATATTAAACAACTGAAATCTCATCGGCAGTTTCAACTTATCATGTGTGAACATTCGAGAACGGATGAATAATCTCAGAAATATGGCAATGTTTAATAGTGCATGAGATATATGAAGCAATTGATTGAGTATTACAAGAATGGCCAAATTCAGTAGTCACATGAATATAGCAATGTTGAATAGATCAAGAACTTCGTGAAGAATGAATTGTTCAAGAATCTCTTAAAGAATATACAAAAATAAGAAATGTCGTCGTAAATGAAGAATGAAGTATTAAAATTCTACAACAAAAGGTTATCACATACAATACCCAAAAGAATATATCAAAGTTTGAAAATATTAGGCGTGAATGAAGAACGAATTATTCCTAATTTTACAAGAAACGTTATTATATACAATATCCAAAAGAATATATCAATGTTTGAAAATTCTAGACATAAATGAAGAATGAAATATTCCAAATACAATTAGCAGCACTATACAGCTCATAAGCACGAGGAAATGCCAAAAGTGATAAATGTGAAACTTCAAGAAGAAGGAATTGATCAACGCACTACGAGTACTTATAGCCATTGGATATACAAATGTAAAAAATCCCAACCCAAAAAGGAAAAGTGATTCTAAACCATACTACAAGACACTTGAAACAAAAGCCAAATTCTCTAGAAAATTCCTTAAGACTAACGTTATTCATAAAGCATTTCAAGAGTTAAGGGCCCAAAGTACAATTTTCAAAATTCTATTTGCTTGACCTTCATTTTTGGGATAACGCCACGAACCCCTAACCAGGACAACACCATGTTCACACATGATAAAATTATAGTTTTACATTTGATTGTTTGATAGACAAATTTGAAAGAGTTTATGGTACTTAATTAGTATCCGGTATTAATTTACTAACCTGCTATTTAGCGATTATAATTGGTCGAAGCAAAAGGAATAAAGATTTTTAGAAGCATATGAGAAGAAAGCTAGTTTGAAGGTAATTATATTCTATTTGTTGCATCTATGATTTTCATTATTGCTTGTTTTAAAAGTTGACATATATATTCCTTTCTTTCTAAATTATATGCAAATGACAATTATATTATCACTAAATAATGTCGCCAAGCAATTAGGTTCAGTTATACTAAATTGGAACACTGATTGTATGAAAATTTGCAAAAGTCTAAGTCGGATGGTTTCAAACTCATCGGCTTAATAGGGAATAAAGGTATTTTCGGGTGAAAGATATTTAACTACAATAAAAAATATTTTAATTTCTAAAAATTAAATTTTTAAATTACACGATATCAAATGAAAAAATTGATGAAAATAATTGTGCGATAATTAAACTTAATTGCTAATATTACACTTTGTGCTTTCAAAATTGATTTGCGCCACCTATGTCTGACAAACTAACTAACTCCCAGGCGCAATAGCCCCATGGCAGCAAAGGCCGTGTACCTACTAGCAGATTCTGAGACATGAGATGTTTCCTTTTAATACGCTTTTATTGGTTTCACCTGTATGTTTGTATGTATGTAACTGACTTTTTCCCCTGGAGATCTGTTTCTCCTCATATACACTATTTAAGCTGCAAAGAAACATTTGCAGGCATCTTTCAGAAAGAAAACGGTTGATTCTTTTTTAATACGCTTTTATATTAGTTTCACCTGTATGTTTGTTTGTTTGTTTGTAACTGACACTTTGGGCTCGATTTTGCCCTACTTTAAGCGATGCAGATTTAATTTAAACGTTGTAGACTTATTAGGGACACTAAATTATTTTTGATAAGTTTATTATCTCATCATGATTAAGATCGCCAGGATTAGAGATTTTATTTTAACTTATGAAGAGCAATTTAACCCATTTAGAATGAAAGTATTCAGTAACGACATTCAAGCCTACGTGGAACGATGGATGACGCGCCTGACTACGGATCAGGAGATTCCCTGTTCGAATCCTGGCTGGCTCGACATATTCTCATTTAGCCTTTGTTTTACTCACAATTACATTATTGTAAGAACTATAGTTCTACTCCTCCGTACCAGGATCTCATTTAAATATTATAGTTTAAAAACACTAAAAACATGCTTTTAGAGTTAATCAAACTAAAATGTAAAAAATAAATGAATAGTTTAAAAAACTAAAAAAACACGCTTTTAAGTTAATCAAACTAAAAAGTAAAAAATAAATGAATAGTTTAAAAACTAAAAACACGCTTTTAGAGTTAATCAATCTAAAAGTAAAAAATAATTGTAGTTTAAAAAACTAAAAAACACGCTTTTAGAGTTAATCAATCTAAAAAGTGAACATAAGAATGAAATGACTGACGAGAAAATAAATGTCACTGTTCTCAAAGCGTGGGGTGCTCGATATCAATCGTTATAATTTTTCACTAGTTTCATTCCGGAAATGCAGAGTTAGTTTAAAATGTCATACAAAGCACCCCACGCTTTTGGAACAGTGACATTCATTTTCTCGTTAGTCATTTTATTCTTATGTTAACAACTTATTTTTTACTTTTTAGATTGATTAACTCTAAAAGCGTGTTTTTAGTTTTTTAAACTATTTTTGTGGGGTAGGTTTGTCAACCTTACTCTGAACAGTCATATAAGACCAGGACCTACGGTTTAAAGTGGATTCCGAACCACTACAAGCATCCACGGCATCGCCGGGACTCGAACCTGAAGCCTGTGGTACCGAGCTCCAGAGCGCTAGCCACTCGGCCGTTCAGGCCCTCCCTTAGACAATAATCAGCCAAAATATTCACTTAAATTCTGATTTAAAAATCAATTTTATACCCAAATTAAATCGTCTTGTTTACAAAAATAACAAGAAAATAAGAATGTGAGATACGAGTATTCTCGTGATAATATGTTAAGGAATTAATTTACTTTTGGGATTATCAATAGATTCAAAATTTGTGCATTTTATCTATATTCCATGAAAAAAAAACCTTTATTTTCTAATGAGTTTACTTTAATATTTAATCTAATTTAATTAATTTTCATCTACTATTAATTTTATTTATTTTAGTAATTTATTTATTAATTTTCAAATCAGTATGTAACAAAATTTTTAAAGTGGATGCAGTTTTAAAGATGAATAATTAATTAAGTCGTAAAATTATTCTGATTATAATTGTTCTACTGTGCCTCTCCATGCGGGAATTCATATTTGCAAAAAAAATGGAACGTTAATAGATTTTAACCATCATTTTATAATTGCTTTTCTAATTTGAACAAAACGTTTTGAAATATTAATCTTTATAAATTTTAGAGTTAATATACCAGGTAATCCGATTTCCTCTAATTAATTACTTCTGATTCAATTTGTTATCAAAGGATTTTTAATGGACTAATTTACTTAAATGTAATGAGCGAAAACAAAATAATATTAATTTAATAAATAAAAACATCAAAGATTATTAATTTTCAATTATATTCTTTGATGTTTGCAAATTTCTATTTACAATTTTCCATGGAAAAATATTAAAGAATATTGATTTTCAATTATAATCTTTGATGATTGCAAATTTCTGTTTACAATTTTGATGTTTAGAATTTTCAATTATAATCTTTGATGTTTGCAAATTTCTGTTTACAATTTTGATGTTTAGAATTTTCAATTTTGATTTTTTTTTTTATTATCAAATTTTTAGAAATATTTTAAGATTAATATTTATTTTCGTTTCTTTTTCGTAAAAATATTTATTTGAACTTTCTCGTGATAAAATTTTTTTAATGAATTGTTATTCTGATATTGTTATAAAAATTAGTTTTAATGTTATTTTTCAAAATTCCTCAACTTCCCATTTTCGAAAATTATCCAATTGCAGTAAAAAGTCGTTCTCAAGTTATCATTTTATTTTGATTATTTAAATAAATTTATTTTTGTTTACTTAATAGTGGTGGATGTAAAAATTATTTATTTCTTTAAAGCATTATCGTCGTGAAAACTGCTTTTTATTGTAAGTTAATAATTTTAGAAAGTGGGCAAAAACAGTAAAAATAGTTTTAAAAGTTTTAAAAACTATATATAATAAGCTGAAAGTAGAGTGCTTTTAAAATACTTAGAAAATACTTTATATAGAAGAATAGAAAAGTATTTTTGAAAGTTATTGTTTATGGGAATCTTAAATAAGTATGCACGAGAAAATAAGCATAAAAGTGTAATTGATTTTGATATAGTTGATTCACTTCATTTTCTTTAAAATGAAAGTTGAAAAGAAATATTATCTCTAGATTTGACGAACAAAAAAAGTAGATATAATGCAAATAAGTAAAATGTGAAAGTAAATTAAAATGTTTTCAAGTAAAATAAAAGTTAACGAAATTACTATACTAGGCAAATAAATAAAAATCATAAACAATTTTTTTTTTCCATAAATAACAGTGGCAGTAAATTTAAGTGACTGTCTATCTTAATAGATAAACACTAATTATCGTAAATGGAATACGTCTTTAAAATATTCCTCCCTAATAGTTAAGATTATGGACAAATAAATAATTAGACAAAATAATGAAAATATTTAATTTTTAATGTAGATCTTACTTATTTGCTCTGGCATAACGTCTACTACAAAAAATAAAAATTTCACACCATCTCTACAACTCTAGGAATAAGGCAAATGTCAGATCTTAAACTCTCAGATGAAATTAAATTAATTGGAACTAACTTGAATTAATCAGATTGAAATTAAATTGATTCTAATTAACTTAGCTTCTATAAGAAATTCATTATGTATCAATATGTGGACACTACATTAGTATCATATATGAATGGGTATTGAACTTTTAGTAAATTGTAAATTGTAGATGAATTTGTCACAATAAAGTAATTTGTATTTTAAAAATTAAAATAGGGTTTATGAAGTTTCTTGAATATAAAACGCTGTTGAATCTTTTAAAAATTTAATTTTCAATAATGAATGAATTAATAACTAATTAATAATGATAACAAATTAATATTAGTAAATTTCATTCTAATATCTAAATATTAAATTACAGAAAAGATATTTATATACAATTAAAGACAATATTACATAGTAGAACAATTATAATCAGAATAATTTCACGACTTAATTTTGTACTCATATTAACACCGCATCCCCTTTAGAAATTTAGTAACATGCAGATTTGAAAATATTACTAAATAAATTACTAAAATAAATAAAATTATTAAACAGTACACTAAAATTAATTAAATTAGATTAAATATCAAATTAATTTTTTTATGAAATATAAATAAAGTGCACAAATTTTGAATCTATTCATAATCACAAAAGTAAAATAAAAGTCATATTTTAAATTAAATATTTTATTAATATTATATTTAATATTTTAATAATTAAATCACTGCCATTCAGAAACAATCGCGGATTTCTTAAAATGCAGAATTTATTTTTATGACAGACATGTGGTATATGAATAAAACTTCAAAAGACAGTGCTGAAATGTTGTAAAACTAAATGAGTAAATGTAAGCTAACTCAACAAGCCAGCAGCATTCTTGAGAAGAATGTAACGCATAGCACCAAGTTTTAATGCATTAACTAGAAGATAAAAATATGCAAACATCACAACAATGCTTAGTTACATTGATGTAATTTTTCCAATAGAACTGCATTCATTTTTCCCCCTTTAAGCTTTTTTCTTCTAATGTAGCTGACAAATACTTAGCAGTTATCTTTTATGCCTTAAGGCAAACGCTGCACTGCCGTTACTCACTTAGCATTACCCAGGGGGTACGTGTAGCTTGAAGATAAGCTACGGACGCGGAGTAACAATACCCCCCGCAATGCTCTACGATCTTGTTAGATCGGGACCTACTGTTTAAAGTGGATTCCGAACCATAATAAACATCTATGGCACCGCCGGGACTCGAACCTGAAACCTGTTGTACCGAGCACCAGAGCTCCCAATCCTTTAAACTTAAAATTAAAAAAATATTGATCCGCTTTCATCCAAATTTTGCAGAAAACTTTAAGTTCAAAATTAACTTAAAAACCGAAATATATTTAATTTCATTCCCCTCAAGTCTTCATGTATATGCTTTGTAATCTAGTCTATTCTTGGAAATATTCAAAAATGCATTCAATAATAAATTTTAAAACGAAGGCTGGCAAAGAATTTATGATAGAAAGTACTCATATGAGCTCAAATCTCATTCTATGAATAAAGGATTTCTCTAAGTCTCCATCTTAGAGAGAAGATCTTGTAATTCTTGGGTTTTAAACCAAGGGTTCATGGAAATCTTACATCCCTAAAAGGTTCATAAGTTTAATCCAATGAGTCCGCTAACTAGATGAAAGAAATTATTATTTTTATTTCCCCTAATCTATATTTATATCTAACATACACTCAAGAGCCAAAACATCATGACCACCTGTCAATAACGAGCTGGCCCACCTTTGGCGCGCAACACAGCTTCAACCCGCCTTGGCATGGGTTAATACCACCACTTAATACCAGTTAAATACCACTTCCACCTGATCACGTGCCTTCCACGTCATCCAGGCGAGTTCATTGCAAAATGTAGGAGTGGTCATAATGTTTTGGCTCTTGAGTGTATATCATATGAATATATACAAATTTTAAAATTTTAGTACTATTTAAACACCAAAAGGAATAACAAGTTTTCTGACCGATTTCATGCGCATTTCTTTATGTGATATTTTTTTTTTGGGGGTCAAAATATGTAACATTAGTATTCGAGTTCGTAAGTTTTTCAATAAATCATTACAATCAAACCCAATAAATGCATGAACTATTCTCATGCAGCGTTGATTATTTGTGATATTATTTCTGGTGTACATTTTGGTACTTTTCTGGTACCTGACGCAAATTTATTAAATTTTTAAAGTGGTTGTGTTAAAGTGAGTAAAAAATTATGCCTTGAAATTTTTATAAAGGATTCCTCTAAATTATTATTATTATTATTATAAAAGACTTATGTTACTGTTATATTTATCTTTTTATTATAAAGGATTCTTTTAAATATCCATCTTATAAGAGATCTTGTAATATTTGGGTTCTAAACCAAAGGGTCATGCAACTCTTAGATTCCTAAAAGGTTCATAAATTTGATCCAATGAATCCGCTAATTTCGATGAGAAAGAAATTATTATTTTTATTTTCCTTAATCTCTAATTAAATCTAACATATACCACATGAATATACACAAATTTTAAAATTTTAATACTATTTTGAATACAAAAAAATAGCTGGTTTTCTGACCTATTTCATGCAAAATATGTGATATAGTTAGGTGTTTAAAAATGATTCGCGTTCGTAAGGTTTTTCAATAAAAATTATGATGTACTTTATAATGCATTCCGTTATTTAATGTGCCTTAAGAAAAGTCTCATGTATAATTACAGATTTTTTTATTAATTGCTTTTAATCCAATTGAATTATTTCACTCATTAAAAAATAGATTCAAAAGAAGAAGATTCACGGATTTATATTACACACAAAAGAAGTTGGTAAAGAGAAATTGCTTAAAACTCTATTAAACCTAATGAACGGGCGTCTTCCATCGTATATTATGAACCACAGATAAAATTAAATAGCCTAGGGTACTTTTTTTCTTTTACAATATATAATTAATTCTGTATAATGAGAAACTTAACTCTAATCTAAAGGCCATATAATATAGTGGAATACTTTAATACTCTTTTTGAAAAAAAAATTCTGTGTGCATCTTAGGAAATTATTGATTGTTCAATTTTTCCAGTTAATTAGATTTTAATGCAAAATTTCTCTAACTTTAAAAATAAAACTTCAAAACCGGAACTTAATCAGACTCATTCAGCGTCGTGCGATATTCTTATTTGGTGAAATGTAAATTGCTATAATAATAATTTGCTGACTGTAAGTGGTAGAAAGTTTTTAAAATTTTTTAAAATTACTAATTGTATAAATTATGCAGCCAAATTAAATATACAATTCCCCAAAACCTAAATAAAAATTCATTTTCTGTTATTTAAATACCTCTGTGATTATTTTGTTTGTTTGCTTAGTGATTTAGCGTAAAGAATACATGATTCTAGATCTAAACAGATTCAAATCTGAACAGGATCGTTGTTTTGAATTCAATTCATTGTGAAGCTAATTAAAGCACCACAAAAAACTGTCAACTGTAGCATGTTGAAGTTATCAATAAGTAAAGGAACTCAATCATTGGTCAAGGAACTCATTAACCAATATACCAATATAAACAGGAACTGCATGCATAGATGGGCACAAAATGAGCAAAGTAGCTTCTTTCACTTCTTAAACCAAAAAAAGGATTGTTAATCGTGCTTTCTAGAAAGAATTTTCAAAAAAAAAAAAATTCATGGAGTTCAAAAAGATAATAACTAAATAACAAACAAACTTAGACACAATTAACTCAACAAGTAGGATTACTTATAGTTCCTACTTTACCTTTACGAGTTTATTTAATAAGATTCAAATTGTACAATTCTCAGATGCATACTAAAGCAAACAAAAGAAAATGAAATTCCATGAAAACAATTGTTTAATTAAGCTGACACTTATTCCTTCAGAAATTAAAAAAAAAAAATTAATAAAAACTGAAAGGTAAAAAATTATCTCATTTTGAACAAACGCGTATCTCTTAAAAGATCTTCTACAAGGACAACAACAAGAGGTTAAAAAGCAAACCAAGCACAAATTCATCCTCTTCAAGTCTTCGTGGATTCCTATGTTTTGCTATTTAGACGTCCCACTTGAAGGCATCCGAGGCGCACACAATTATTAAATTTTAAAGCGAGAATGGTAACAGACGAGAATGGGGGGAAGAAGTACTCTGTGGGCTCGTTGAAGACCCTATTCTATAAATAAAAGGCGTCCTCTAATTCTCCAGTAAATAAGAGAGGACCATGTAACCCTAACGACGAGATGTCCTCCAAGTTAAAGTCGTTTAAAGAACTCGGACGCCGCGGACGAAACTTTAATTATCCTGACATAAACTAAGCTAATTAAGGTACTCTTTGACAAGGCAAGGGGCTCTTCTGTTGGGGAGTTATGGAACGGCTACTTTGGGAACAGTGGTGTAGTCGAGGAAATTTTTGTCACAATGTAGTCGTACTATGCATACTTTGTCTTGTCATCCATTTAGTGCTGAATAATTGCTTTGGCAGCGGAATACTTCCTAAAGTGCGGTCAATTTGGATAATTTTGATGAGAAAGGTGTCCCACAGAACTATCTCTCCGTTAAGGGTGAAAATAATTAGGTATGAAATTCTTTCAGTGTTGTTAAGCGAAATTCCCAAGAATTTTGACCAATATGTAATTATCTATTCATGAAATAGAGATAATTAAGGTTGATTAATTTTGTTTACACGTCAAACAAGAATTACAAGTATCAAAATTCATTTTCATAGTAATTGTTTTGACTATTGTTTGCAAATTGCTATCGCTGGTGAGTAAAAGCCATTTTTATATTTATTTTGGTGTTATACCAAATACACAGATTGGAGGATTAATTAAGGCCTGATATCTAATCAGTAATTTATAACCTTAATTTTTTTAAGTATACATTTTATTTGACTTGCTTATGCCAAATGCCAATGAAGATTTAAACATACATACCTTTGTATCACACATATTTTTCTTCCATTACTATTCGTATTCTAGTCTTTTAACATTGAGAAACATTTAAAAATAAAAATCCAGACATCCATATAATATCATGACATAGTTGATTAATTTTAAAACTTCAACAACGAATTTTACATGTGTCATATTGTTAAATTTGTATATATATATTTATTTATCATTGCACTATTTAGTTAAAAGATAAATGTTTATTTTAATTAACAATTTTCTTTAATTTATAATCCATTAACCTGAAAAAATATATGTTGCACGTATATTTTTTATAATTATATTATTAAAATTATAATTTTTATGTAATGGAAACTTTTTGAGTGTTTTAATAATTTGTGTTTTATCAAAATCATCTTCAATAAAGGTTCATTTATATTTGTTAAAAAATGGCATAGTTAGGCCAGTTAAAAAATAGTAAGGCCATTTTTTAAAAAATATAATTGAACCTTTATTAAAGATAATTTTGATAAAAACACAAATTTATTTTTTAATATTAATAGCATCTAGTCAACGTTACTTTGGTAAAGAAGTCATCATATATTCCCATTCGATTACAAATAAAGAATGGAAGCCTTGACATCAAACCTTAACCATGTTAAAAATTATTTTAAATTCATTATATCAGAAAAATTGATCATAACTTGTCGTTTTCATGAATAATTCATACCTTTTAATAGTAAGATGACATACTTTAAAGTATAAAAAAAAAAAAAATTACACAAAACAGCCTTTAGTGAATCATTATACCTGTATTCTTCTGAAGACACCTCTACACATTGGGGCTCAAACTTTCTTACAGTAAGAGGGCTCTAGTGAAAATTTTTGAGTCTTTTGATACGCACTTTTCAAGACTGAATGGGGTCCTCCGGGCTTTAAAATGTGCACTTTGAGTGGCAGCAAGTGGCGTGCCATCCATCCCCCTTTCCACCACCCAGCAGTCAGGATGACCCCCTTGGGAAAAATCGTTTGGCAATTTAATAGGAATGTAATTAAATTCTCACAGAAGCGGTAGCTTGTTCTTCTTTGCGACAACAACGGGGATGTCTTGAGGGGTTTGAGGCTCTTCACATTTTTGAAACGTCACCAGTTCTAAATGGGATTTTAGGGGTTGTAAAGGGGGGGTGGAGGAGGAGGGATATTGGCATTCTGTGGAAAACTGTTGTTTACCGGAATGATCGTTTGAAGATTGGTCTCGGAGGGAAAACACAAAAAGGAAGGGTTCTGAAATAATGATGCGGGTTCTTAGTTGGCTTGAATTGCGTCTTAAAATAATTAGAATCCGTACGTGCCTGATTTAAATGCTAATGTCGAAAGATTTCGAGTTGTGAAATTCTTGATGTTCTTGACGTTTCATAATGTATATTCAATTAAGCATCTATTTATCACTGTGGAAAATTGTTTTAAATTCTAAATTGAAAATGATTAACGATATTCTGAAGTGAAGAGTTGAATTCATTACATGAATAAATCATTAATCATTTATTGAGTCTTTTGTGTTAAAGTGTGTTATTATTTACTTTTAAATGTATGGTAAGTTTAAATAGATTTAAAAATTTTCTTTTTAAAATTGTTTTTTTTTTTTACTATTAGCTTTTATTTGAAAGCTCAAATTGAATAATAATTTAATTAAAGTCAAAAGAAATAATAAGAATCATTTAACCAAGAACTAAAACCTATTTACTTTTTACTTCCCCTTAAAAATAAAAAAAAAAATTAAAACTTTAGCATCCACCCCAATTTTTTTTTTTTTTTTTTTTTTTTTTGATTATTAAATGATATAATTGGACTAATATTTATTTCACTTTAATTTAATTAAATAACATATGACTGGAAGAATTTTTAACTGAAATATAAACTGTTCAGAATATTAGTCAATAAAAAGGATTAAAAGTTGAAATTAATCAATAGCAAATAACGATAAATATTAAACACTTAGTTTATTAAAACATTTAAATTTTATGCATAAAATGAAGAAATCTTTTATTTTTATTTTTATTTGACGTACGATCATAAAAGATCATTGAGGTCAGTCGATTGAAGATTATTAAAGAAAAATCTCTTATATGGATTGGATAAGAGCTAAATTGTAAAAATAATCGCATAAATCTTTTGTTATAATGAACTTTCAAATCTCAATATGCTAAGAAAAAGTAATTTAGATATTCACTGTATATTACTTGACTTTTAGATATTTGAAATTAATTTTAATTTAAAAGATTGCATTTTTAATAAACTACAAAATTAATATAATATTCTAAACTGTATGAATCCTGAAATTAAATTTGGCATTTTATGTATATTTAAAAATTTTTTTATAAGATAAATGCAATGCAATTTTTTTATGCAAAAAAATTTTAAATATATCTATAAAGGAAAGTATTGTTTCATTTTATAATTATGAAAATATATTGAATTATTTTAAACAAAATAATTTTAATAAAAATAATTTGCTAAAATTGCTAAAATATTGCTTTATTTATTTTATGAACATAGAATATTTTATATATATATAAAAAATATTTATATACATATATATAAAAACACCTTTACGAATATTTTATATTAATACATTCTTAAGGTGTTTTTGTGTCAGTGCATTTGTTTTAAATGTTAATCTATTTTTTTTCTTCTTAAAATAAAAAGACAATGGGAAGAAAAAATAATATAATAATTTTTACTAATAATGATAACAATATTGTAATTTTAATAATTATATTACGCTTCCTTAAACTTACCTAGAGGGTTCACTTGTTTCATCTTAGATTTCCACCCTGAAACATCAACTCCAGTGTCTTCCCCTACCATGATAGCTAGGGACAAAGGCAACTCATCTGGTACTGGCACCATAGTGGATATTATCAACTCTGGTGTGGTCAAGGAGGATGGTGGTACATTGTTATTTGGACGCGGAGTTGCATGTGACCATCTACTATCACCATTTGTACCATTAGGTGAAACATTCGTATTATATGCATAATACCGATTAGATGGTAGTCTATGGTGAGAATTGCCACTATTTGGCACAATTCTGGTTGGCCATCTGCCTTGAGTGGAAGATCTTTGTTCGGGGACTCGTCTAGTTGGACTGTAACCATAACCTCTTCCAAAATATGTGTCATTCTTGTCAGCCGATGCATTTGTATTGTAACTGGTATGTTTCGGAGTTGAATAATAGTTTCTAGAGAATTGATGTGTGACCTTAGGAGTGAATGTTGACGGTCTTAACGGATTAGGTGGTCTACTGCTCTTGTTTTGATGTTGCCTAACTACAGAACTTGGTCTTTCCCTTCTGGGAAGTGCCGAAAAAGTCTTCCTCCACCCCGTCTGCTGTATGGTAACGCCATCTATTAGCGTTTTCTGACACCAGCTTTCTGTCATCCATCAAATTCCGTTGACCTGGATTGATCGGCGCGTCATTGCCACTGACACTGCGATTCATCAGTTCTGTATGACGGTAATTATCCGTATGGACATTGCGCCAATTATCCTGCACTTTGATTGCATCCGATGCCCCCTTTTAATAATGGGAACTCCAGTCGAGCTAATCACTCTGAAGGTGCCGAACACTTGGTTATGTTGGACGCCCACGCTGTTCCATTTCCAGGGGGTGGAGTGAATCTGTGAGATGCGAATTGTGATAGCTTAATATTGGATTCATGGGGATTGCCGGAGTGCGTCTGGCGTTGCGTGCTGCCTGTCGAGAGGTTGTCCTTGGATGAGTTATGGTGCTTGATGGATGGAGGAGATGATGGACCGCGTGCAGTGGTGTCGGTCGCGTCTCGTTTTTTCCTACCGAATGATTCCATGTTGTTAGAACAGCGCACCTGTGAATAAAAATGAATAACAATGTGTTAGCACGCGATCCAGAATGTGTTCATCACGAAATGTTTCTACATTTTAAAGTTTTAGATAATCTACATAATTCTTAAAATAAAAATAAAGGATGTTAGTCCACATTTGTTATTGCTTTATAAAATATAAATTCCTTTCGATTATTCTTTTTTTTTTTTAACCAAGATTTTCAAATTATATTTAAAAAAATATCCTATGTATTGTAGACATTACTTCTGGATGGTCAAGTACTTTTTATTGAACACAAAACTTGAATTCAAATCCTGAATTTGGAAACTAGGAAATGTGAGTTATGCTTGTTAAAAAGGAGATATTAAATACTCTGTATGGGTATTAAGTACAGAGATCTGATAATAAAATATTTCTACATTTGGGCCTGAATGATCGAGTGGCTGGCGCTTGGTACCACAAGTTTCGGGCTCGAGTGCCGACGGTGCCATGGATGTTTGTAGTGGTTCAGAATCCACTTTAAATCGCAGGTTCCGGTCTAACATGATCATACAAAGTTGTGGAGGTATTGTTACTCCGCGTCCGTAGCTTATCTTCAAGCTACACGCACCTCCTGGTTAGTGTTAAGTGAGTAACGTCGGTGAAGTGCTTGCCTTACGGCATCGACGACAATTGTCTAAGTTTTCCAGCGGCATTAGAACAAAAAAATATTTCTACATTTTTATTGCAATATAATAAATGTCTGAGTGACAGAAATATTTTTATGATGGATTTATATATCTAATTTTAAATTTTAATAGAATAATGGATAATTTAAACAGAAAGAAATAAATTATTGTAGAAAATCAATAAATTATCTGCATCGATTATTAAAAATATTCCATTTATCTTACCGACAGTTTACTTCAAAACCACATTGATATAAGTTTCTAAAATTTTAAAAATCTAATAAATAAACTTTTATCAACGCGACAAACTTTTATCAATTTTTAAAAATTCATTTTAATTCAAATGACATTTTTAATTCTCCCTTTTTTTTTTTTTTTTGAACAACATGCGTCATTTTTCGAATATTTTATCGAAGTCAATTAGATGGGCATTTAATTAATAACAGTGCATTTAATATTCTATAGATATTAAAATACACTTTAAATAAAAGAATAAATTACTTTTTTGCAGTTCCAATTTGTCTTAATAAATTCTCGAAATGAATTTCAGGTTACTCTAATTTTATAATCTCGGCTTTCTAAGAAATGCAATAAAGTTCGTCACTTAACCTCAGAAACCTCATTTTAAATTCGCGAAAGAAAATTTAATTTCGCGCTAACGCAAAAAATAGCAAGAAATAAAAAAACAAAATTAAATTATTTGGAAAACCAATAAATAAATGGAATAAATAACATTAATATTCACAAATTAAATTAATCAAATATAAAAATGCATAATGAAAGAAGGAGACAAAAAAATGTTTCGATATATATATTTTATTCATTTTGTATTTAAGAAATTATTGAGACTTGAAATAAAAGCTTTATAGTTGTGGGGATTAAATATTCACAAAAATTATTGATATTAAATTTTAAATAAATAAAAAATGCTGCATTGTATTTTTATTATTAAAAACAAATTATTTTCTAGTCGAAGGATTTCATCTACAAGTTATCATTGATCAAACCTTTTACTTGTTAGTTGTAATAATTGCTAAATAAAATTTGTTCCATTTTATGATATTACTTTCTTACAGATGACCTCAAATAAAAGTTGAAGTTGCTTGAAGAGTTGAAAAAAAAATTATTTAAATATTTGCTAAATGCAAATAATATACCTGAACTCTAATAGTACGATTTTTTTCCATGGTTTTTTTTTTTTTTTAAATAAGCAATGTATTAAATCATAAAACTTTTAATAAGAATTATAAAAACAAATTTTTGATGAAGAAAATTTATATGAAAAATGTCAGAAATACTAAAATATCATAATTTATTTCATTTTGTAGAAAGACTCTGTTACATCCATTCGATTTTTTTTTTTCAACTTTGACTGTAAAGTATCTTAAGAGGAAGATATATTTCTACACACTCACAATATATATATACAAATACATATATATATATACAAATACATATATATATATATATATATATATATATATATATATATATATACATAAAATCCAATTTAGAACTGCAAAGGCGTGGGTTTGAAATAGGAACATTTCGACATTTCGTATATCAAAAGTCCCTACCTGTATTCGCTATACGCAAATTGTATTGCAAAACCATCATATGCTTCTCAATGAAAAAAATGCATAGCATTTAAAATGCCTCCATTCTGACTTCAGACCAAAAAAAGGAAGAAATTATTATAGATCCAAAATGCTCTTAATCTGCTGCACCAAAACTGACAATAATTAAACAAATGCAATAGTCAGAAATTGTACGTCAGCAACTGTAATGGTGATAAAAAATTTGTACAAAATATATACAAAAATAGGGTATAAAACATGTTGTCCAGGAAACTTGTAAGACCCGTTGAATTTATTAAAACCACCCAGAAATACTTAAAAAGCCAAAAGCAATGAATTGTGATATCCTAAAGATAGCTTTATTAAGGAATACATACCTAGAAAATATTATAATTCATTGATGGTATAAGAGGAATTTATCCAATTAGAAGACATATGTCATATTCCAAAATAGATAAATATTCCAACGTATTCTTATTTTCAATGAATATGTATATATATGTATACACATATATAAGCAAGGAGAATTAGTTTGAGAAGAATTTTCCGTTATATATCCAAAACCACCAAAAATATACTTAAAGTGTACCTTTTAAAACAAATTCTGTTAACTTAGATTTTCGTGAATAGCTCCTAAAATCTATTAATAAGTTATTAAGCATTATTAAATACTTCAAACTGTATTTGCTTACTGTTGTCAAAAATAAAAACAGCTTTTAATCATGTAATTTTCTGACTCATGGCAATTAATCACTATAAATTTATCCTTTTTTTCATTTTTTTTCATTTTTTTTTAAGGTGGTTTAGTTTTCATGCAAAGGAAAATCTATACAATTTGTGTTCTTCAATTCTTTCTGTTTCTCTTAGAGAATCACACGCATAATTAGAGAACGATTACAATGAATTGCTTTTAATTCTATGCTACAGTATTTCTAACAAAAACAAGCAGTTTAATTTATTTGATTATTTTGCTTTTGCTGGATTAAAAAAAAAACCTTTGACCAAGAGAACTGACCGGTTTGCACTGGTCTTGGCAGAATCGGATCTGCACTTCGAAGTTGACGAGTCCCGTAGAAGGGGAACCGGAAAGCTTTGAAATTGGCGAAAAGGGACTTCCGGTCCCGGGCGTCCAAATTCAAACCAGGGAAGATACTGGGGTCCGTAGGGCACCTGAATACAAGTCAAAAATTTTTAATACTTTATATTTTATAAATTCTTTAATATTTTATATTTTACTTTATATAATCTTTTAATACTTTATATTTTACTTTTATAAAAATATAAAGCTAAGTTTCATTATTTGCTAAACTGACTCAAAATATGAATAACATAAACGAAACTAATCAAAATGTAGTATTATAGGCCTGTTCCTTGTTGCCTTTGTGACTAGCAACTTGTCATCCTCCAGACAAAATGACGGGAAAAAAGTACTCATGGTAAGCAGACAGTTGCTCAAGTTTGACTCATAGAACCTTAAACAAAATTAAATTTAAACATAGCACTTTTACATCAAACCAGCACATATCATGAGTCAGGTTTCCCATGTTTGTTTCACAAATGATGGCACCACAACATCTAATGTACATGTTTTGGCTTAGCCGGGAAAAGTACTGAGAGATCACACCTTCCAAACCTTTTCCATTGGGTTTAGCCACTTTTTTTCCAAGAAGTGGCTCTATCTATAAATTCATCTTGCTCATTACTGATATAAAAGCGGAAACTTCAATTCGGCTTTCAGATGCTTGGGACAATAACCACTTGCCATTCGCAAGCCCTTATTCATTGAAGCATTAATTGTTTCCATACAGTCAAGTTACCGAGCACAAAAAAAAAAAAAAAAAGATACAGAGAGTAATTGTTAAACCTAATTAAGATTATATTGATAATTTTAGATAAATGATTAAAAATTAAAAAAAAATTTTGTAAGATAATTAATGTTTTTATAACTTATTATTGTCAATTTTTGTGGAAAAAATGGTCATCATAATTCGAGAAATGTCGAAAGATGACACTGAGACTTGGCGAAAAAGAAATCTATTATGTAATGTGACAAAGAGTCGTCTACAAGAAAGAATATCGAAAGATGACAAGAAGACTTGACGAAAAAGAAAACAGTTATGTAATGGGCAAAAAAATCGATTTAGAATTATAAAGCAAATTATTAAAAGTGTATGATACGGTAATGCTTAATAATTAAAGTTTGACTCTCAAAGATTGTGAGTATTTTAGAACTCCACATCCTGTAAATATTATGAATTTGAATCAATATATTACTGCAACAATTTATTTATATATATTTTATTTTTACCTCACCCAGTGCTGTCTATGAGGAACAGGGGATTCTCCGTTCTTGCTTCTGTGCATATAGGTTTCGTGCAAATATGGCCAGATTGCCTGTGAGGAACATAATAATAATACACGTTTTTTAAATATTTCTTTCTATAAACTAATACGCATTTTTTACATACGTTTATTTCATTGGGACGAAAGTCTTCGATATTTAGATTTTTCTTGCAAAAATATTTGATATATGTAATTTTTTTTTTTTTCACTGTGAAATGCTCAGATACAAATAAATTTTAAAAAAAATTGTAATATGGACTAATACATTCATAATACATTGTATCTTGAATATTTTAAATCCATATACACTGAAGTGACAAAGTGGATATAAATATGCAAAATTTTCAGATGGCAGTAGCATCGCGTAGAACAGGTATAAAATGCGCAGTACTTTCGCAGAGCTTTCATTTCGTTCAAGTTATTCATGTGAAGAGGTTTTGACGATGATGACCGCACGACGGGGAATTTTGAAAGCGGAATGTTAGTAGCCATTTCGGAAATCGTTAGGAATTCAACATTCCCAGATCCAAAGAGTGTGCCGATGGCCCATGGACAGCGCGCATTGCACTTAACGACCGAGACCAACGACGTCTGCAAAGAGTCGTAAATTTTAACAGAAAACAGCACTGCGTCAAATAACCGCAGAAATCAATCAAATGGGACGTAAGTCTGTTAGAACTGTGCGGAGAAATTTGGCTTCTCTTGGGCTTTTCCAAAGACCGACTTTTGCCTTTACTGACAGAACGACATCGCTTGCAGCGACTCTACGTGAGCATATCGGTTGGTCCCTAGATGAATGGAAAAACCGTGGCCTGGTCCGAAGTCACATTTCAGTTTAAGAGCTGATGGTAGGGCGATCACCCCACGAAGCCATGGACCCAAACTGTCAGCAAGGCACTGTTCAAGCTGGTGGTGGCTCCGTAATGGTGTGGGCTGTTTTTTCATGGAATGGACTTGGTCCTCTGGTGCGACTGACCGAACATTGACTGGAAATGCTTATGTTCAGCTATTCACTTGCAGCCATTCATGGACTTCATGTACCCAAACAACGATGGGATTTTGATATATGGATGACAATGCGCCATGTCACCGGGCCACAACTGTTCGCGATTGGTTTGAAGAACATTCTGGATAATTCCAACGAATGATCTGGCCACACCTTAGATCGCCCGACATGAATCCCATCGAGCATTTATGGGACAAAGAGGTCTGTTCGTGCCCAAAATCCTGCACCATCAACACTTTCACAATTATGGACGTCTATCGAGACAGCATGGCTCAATATTCCTGCAGAAGACTAACGACTTGTTGAGTCCATGCCACGTCGAGTTGCTGCACTTCGCCGGGCGAAAGGAGAGCCGACACGATATTAAGAGGTATCCCATGACTTTTGTCACTATGTATATATGTTATAAAAATAGAAAACTCGTATATTTTTTCTAATTGTATTTTAATTTTAATTTTTATTTATTTTTTAATTTTGTTATAATATTCAGAAGAAAAAGAAAGAATATAGAATGTGAATGTTTTTAACGAAAGTAGAATTTAAAAAATTTAAATCTTTGGTATGCACGAGTAAATCATATATATAACAAATTTTAAACGAATATCATAATTTCAAACAAAAGGAAATTCTAAACATTATTATAGGGCTGCAAAGGTGGTCAAAGACTTAAAAAAATATCATAAACATGGCCGAATACCAAAAACATCTCTAACTTAAATTTAGTTTAAATCAGAAGTTTAAAAATTTAAAAGAATCTTATTATTTTTATATTAAAAGTAAAATAAAGTATTAGACTATTATTATTAATATTTTTATTTTTCAAAATTTAAAATAGTTAAATATTATTTTATTCTTATTATTTCTTCTCTTCTTCTTATTATTATTATTTTATTCACACGGAGATTTCACTTATGAAAAACTTATTATAAATAATACTTGTAAAAACACCTACTGTAAATTATGTTTGCATTTACAATAATACATTTTTTATTTGTTTATAATCTTTTACCATTGATCTCCTTATTATTTTTTTATATAGTAGAAATGAAATAAATATTTTTTTCAATATTAGGGTTATTAAATTATTATGCGTTATTCAGGGTTATTATTTTGTGTGTCTGTGTGGTCCATGCCCTTCTATTATCTGTGCATCTCTGCACATTTATGTAGTTATTAAAATGCAATAACATCTCGTCAAGGTCATTGCCACTTCTTAAGCAGCTTATTTAAATAATATGCGTTTCAAAATGCCGAATGGCTGTAGATTAAGACAGAGATAGAATATTACTGGCAGGTTCTCTGAGTTCTATTCTCAACATGAGTTCGTCTCCCAGTCCAACAACACCCGCGTCACGTCCGGTCCTGTCCAGAACTCATGACCAAGTTAGGGAGGTGCCGTGTTCGTGACAATGGCGGTCACAGGCAGTTGGAACCTTGTCCTAGAGAACCGGAGAGAGAATTTAGTTTTTCGAAAGTGGCAACAGCTTACGACAATTTTTGAAGCAACAATAAACAAGAGATAAGATTATTTCTTTTGCTTTCATTTTGAAATTTACTTAAACTTATTTTAATAATTAAGTAAAATTACAAATTTCAATATTGATAAATATTTATTTAATTAATATTATTTTTTATTAATATTAATTTTAAAACAAAAAAAAAAAAAATATATTACTCAAAACAGTTTTACTTTGACTGCAGGAACTTTTTAAATGTACGTGGATATGTTTCTGTTAAGAAGTTTATTAAATTATTGTGAAAATATTCTTCTTAATGATATTTAGTAAAATTTACACTAAGCTTGTGGCCTGATGGTAGAGGCAATAGCTCTCAGTGCCACAGGGTTCGAGTTCCGGTGGTGTCCTGGAAGTCTGTAGTGGCTTGAATCCACTTTAACTGTATCTCTGTAACCATCCCAGATACAATTTTAAACTGTAGGTCTTGGTCTAATATGACTGCGCAACATTGGGTATAGGGTTGACAACCCTACCCCCGTAAAAAAGGAAACATCTCGTGTTTCGAATCTGCCAGTAGGCAAACGGCCTTGAGCACCATGCGGCATGAGCTGCACAATTGAAGGAGATATTGGCATATTTTGTTGTTTCGCTTTCTATATCCATTGTAATTACAAATATTATTTGTTATTCTATCGGAGATTCTCATGTGAATGGTCTTCTGATGGTTAGAGAATGGTAATACCTTCCAGAAATAGGTTTAGGAATAATAATCCATCAAGCATCCATTTGGTATGAATTGTCATCAAGCAAATTTGCTAATAGTGAGACGCTTATATATGAGGAGCAATCTGCATGGAATCTATCCCAGTTTTCGAGAAAACTGCAAGATACACCAAAAGCAATCTATTGAACGTTATTCGGGAGCATTTCCACTGAGGAGTTTAATTATATAGTTCCCTAATACCAAGAACAAAATATGTTTTAACTGTCTGACTTAAGGCATTATAATTGATTCGTTATTTTCCTCTGGTGTTTAAATTAACATTTTAACAAAAAAACTAAAATTGTATCAGTCAAAAAGAATGTTATTTTACCTTTAACAATATTTATTTTTGAAAATTAAAATCATGATGAAGAACGAATGAAAATAACAATACAAGTTACTTTTAACTATATTAAATATGACAAAAATATAACCATTCTTTAACGATAGGGATTTTATTTATTATTATAAATACAGAAATTAAATGCTGTAAAAGTTATACTTGTCTAGATCGCCTGAGGAATTATTCATAAATAAATATTTGGCACTTTTCAAAGTTAACCCGACCCTTTTTTAAAGCAATTTTATATACTTCATATATTGATTTGAATTATAAATTGAATTTCCTGTTTTAAATTTATCTTCGCATTTTCTATTGAATTAGAGTTTTCAGCAATTTTTAATGTGATACATTTTTAACTCAATAATTATTGATACCTCTGAATTTATTGAAGCTTTTTTTCCCCATATTTTTTAAAGTAATACAGCCAGTGAATGATAAATCTTGTTATTCTTACCTTAATAGTAAACTGCTGTCTTTTGAAAATTAGAAGGATTTTTTATTTTAAATCGCCTTCTCCTGGACTGTTTTTTAAAAACAATTTAGCTTCATTATAGATTACATTTATTTGTAAAAAAAAATGCTTTAATAGTTAAAATATAAAATAATTAAAAAGATAATTAATTAAATAATCATTCTTTAACTAAATGAGCTTTAACTATTCCAATCTTAAATATACGTTTACTTACAAATGTAATTAACTAATTAATTTAATTTAGCTTCTTATTTCACAAATTAAATTTTAAACATTGTTTTGTATACCATTTCCAATTAAAATATTACGATTAATAAGGAATTTAAAAAGAGCATGTTTTTTACTGTATGCATTTTCTTGTTTTTTAAGAGCTAGTTTAAACTTTTATTTTTCCTTTTTTGCTAAACATAAAGCTTGTTAAAGTATTTTGTTTTTTACTTTTGTGCGAAACATTTACTTGTTAGCTTCAAAATGAATTACATGGTTTTCTTTCATGGAAAAATAATTTTGATGCGTCTCCGGTTCTTTAGAACTCAGTTGTAACATGTGCAGAATTTCCCTCGCTAGTTATCGATTATTCCTGATAAAAATATGATTATTTTTTGTTAACAAATTTCGTTAAACGATACTTATGGATGTGTTCTCTAACTTTTGACATGGAAATTTTAATAATCTGTTTTATGAACTGCTTTCATTCTTAAGACCCTTACTGTTTTTTTTTTTTTTAATTGAGTGTAAAATTGATAAATAACATTGCTTAAATATTATGAAAATATTTTTTAATGCATGGTATAAATAAAAAATGTTTATGCGTCAAAACATATTATTACATAGCAGATGGCGGTTTTCACATACATCCCATGCATTATTTTAACTAAATTACGCCACATATCATTTAAACAGTGAAGAACAGTTAATAATCACCCATAATTGTTATTAGAGCAATAATAATAATTAATAACAATAACAATGTTATTAGAATATTAATAACGATTACATCCACAATTGTAACTAGAATAATTATAACAATTAAAGATGATTATAGAATGTTCTGATTGTTTTACTTTTAATACAAAATGTAAGCTTTCACGTAACGTCCAAGCCTGGGGAGGCGCCTGGGAAAAGTGCTCCCAGTGTTACAGTCCTATCGAGATTTTCGAACGAGCACACCACTTTGATGGTCTTGTCACTGTTGGTCACGATCACTGGATGCTGCTGAATGACCACTTCGTTGGCGTAACGTCCAGATCCCTTGAGAAAAAAACAAAATATCTTAAAGGAAAACTACTTTCAAACACAAATGAAAATATTGCATTATATTAGAATACTATACTGTTATTGCCCGGCTCATGTGGCCACAGCGATATTAACATGTAGGGAAGGTCCGTTCGAATATATTGGTGTAGTTGCTTTCAGAAATGAGTAGATTCGGTGGTACTTGTTATAACGTGTGTAAAGCATATCGCTTGAGAAAGTTTCCTCATATTTTTACACGTAAACGTAATTGTGGGAGATTATTTCTAAAAATTTGAGGAGTTATATCTAAAAGTTTTCCAAGAAAGCAATGGTTTTCCTCCATTACCCATCGGTGGGGCACTCATGGCATAAGTAAGTGGAACACAATGTCCAGTATTGTTTAACAAAATAATAGATGTTGCAGAATAAAAGCGAATTATAAAATATGAATGATATGGAAAACAAAAGCTGGCGTATACAAAATAATTATAAATTGAATCGTTCATCTTTCATATATTTTTTAATAGGAATATATTTCATTTCGTTACCATCGTATCTTGCCAACTGGAAATAAGATACTGAATTTAGAGAACTGGATGAAATCAAACAAGTGATGCCGAAAAATAAAAGCATCCGTGTATATGCCACGGATAAACATGGTACATAATCAAACCGTAATGTCCGATGTGGGTGAAATCTCATAATGCCACTGTTCAAAATGAATCACGTAATGCCACCTTCCATGTTATATATATATATATACCAATGGACGAATGACCTCAAATAAAAAACCCTCGCATTTGAAAACATTTTCATTAAATCAATAATATGGAATTTTTACTTAAAGTATATCATATTCTATGTATGCTTTTCTACGCCACATTTGCTATCATACGTGAAAATATATGTAGACTTGTCACCTAACAATCGAGATAGTCGAGATGTCGATCATATTGATAACAATTTTCACAAAAAATCTTATAATTTTTGAAAACTATGACTTTCAGCCATCTTATTGAGTTTACGAGATGAATATAACTATTTAATTTAGTACTGTTTTATTCAAAATTAAACAGCAATAAATATACTCAAAATAATCTTTGAAAGTTTTATGGGTTCCCAACTATGTCATCAATACATCAATATTAATAAATCAGTTATTCTTATCAAAGCTAATAAGCAGTAGAAAGTAAGCAACTCGAAGCTAATATTCAGTATTAATATTCTTTTAAGAAGGTTTTTCTTAAATTATATGTAAGACACGAGGAAGAAACAATAATTCCTTTAGTAACTCCATATGTTTATGTAAACCAAAAGCAAAAAATTTATTTTTCACAAACAAACTAGAATATCTAACAGGAGTTATAATTTTAAAGCACAGTCAGTTTTAGTAATAGTAGGAAATAAATAATTCTGGATCAAAATTGTAGTCTTTGGTAGCTATAAATCATACTAGAGCTTTACGAGAATCTATTTTCATACGAGAACTGACACCAAAATAAACATTAGAACGATATAACAAATAGAATTGAATACAATAAATATTAGAATTTCCAAATAACAATTTTGCCGAATGGTTATTTTTGAATAAAGGATTTTTTTTTTTCAGAGGTGAAATTCTTTTATAATTATGTATTGGAAATTTTGTTATGATTTAAAAAAACAAAGCATAAATATACACATTTAAAGGAAAATATACTAGTAGAAAACAATGCCTGTATGATTCATTATAATGGCATTCAAACCATTTCATTAAAGTCGTTTTGACAAGAATGAATTATTCTTGTTTGAATTTTCAGAAACTTTTTTAATTTAAAAATATTCTAAATTCAATTCATATTTAAAAAAAATTAAGTAAACAATCATTAAAATTATCTAAAACATATGTATATCTTTGTTTTATATTATTCAATACATTTTTAAATATAATAAAATAAAAAAATTTTTTTTTATTATAATGCTGTTTCCATCAAACAAATATTATGTTAGGGAAATCAAAACTATCATAATAAGAGATAGATTGATTATCCAAATATACTAGTACAGTAAGATCTCATTTAACGAGGAGAATACCGTCCAATAAGTGATAAACGAAATTGTGCTGTGGTAAACGAAATTGTGCAATTCCTGTGCTAAAACGAAACAATGTTAAATGTAGTCATCTTAACACATAAATAACAAAATATGTGAAATTTATTTATTGTTATTGTTAAATACTATTTTATTACATTAATTATAAATTTATTTATTGAAAATTTAAAAATATTCGAGTAAAAAGAAGTTATGTTTGTGATAAAAAAAAAGGTTCTTCCTTACTAGTATTTGAGGTTGTTTTGTGTGTGAAGAAATCACATAACATCGTTTATCTTTTCATGTTTCATTCTGCAAGCAGTTGACAATATAAAGAAAAGCCATCAATGATGCTTCACCTTATCTTTGAATTTCTATTACAATTTCTATCATTTTGTATAATCTTAACCATTATTATGTTATAGTGGCTGAACTATTTTTTAGAAAATCCGTTGTAAATTCATTTTGCTCTTAATCACTAAATACGCTATTGTGGTAGTCTTGATGCACTTGTTTTTCAGCTAATTCTTCAAAATCGTCGTTGGAAATATTTTTCACAATATGCAACTTGCAATAGTTCTTCAATATTCGGCCATTTATGTTATGCAACTTTGTTTCATTAGCAAGCTATTCAATTCCGTCAACCTCAACAAAAACTTATCTTGTACAAAGATCCTTGCTTAGTTCCGACGCTATATTATTCTATATTCTTTTCACACATTCTCGATCACCTTATTTTAGTAAAGATTGGTGTTATCTACAGCATCCATGATATAGTAATTTTTTTTTCAGAAGTCTCTAATGGATTGTTTATCTTATCCATTTAGCTTACCAATTAGCTGTTGGAATGTCTGCTGCAAAAGTTGGAATGTCTGCTGAACTTTACAATTTGCAATTTCTGGGAATCCCAATATTACCACATAATACTGAAACAGCGTCAAGCGGGTTAGTGTTATGAGGGGTCTTATGGCGTGCATTTCCAGTGATAATGCTACTTCAACTTTGACGAATCAGAATAGAGATCGAGAATGATTGACAGTAGAATTAATGTATCACTATTGTCAATTATTGTTGATGACTAATCTGATAGGTCAAACTTGACTTCCTGCTAGCATAGTGTTGCCAATGGAAATGCACATGTATAAGCATTAAGTGTGCATTTCCATCGGCACATTGTATTGTATCATAGGCACAATGTTCATTTCCATGCATATAAATGTATAAACATTTTTCGTATAATTTCCTATATATTTTATTAAATCCGAGCTTTACTTACAGAAAATATTGAACTATAAATATGTACAGCACTTTTTTTCTTGTTTACTTTACAAATTACTGCTTGAAAAAATCAAAAAAAAAATTTTTTCATATAAATTCATTTAGAATAATGAATAGCTCTAATTGTTCTTATTTTTTTTTTATTCATATATATGTATATAAGAAAAATAAATCTACTCCAAAAATATAATGTTAATTAACTCCATAGAATGTTAAACAGATCCATATAATTTATCGTTAAGTAATTTCATTAATGTAATTTTTTTTAATTTCATGGAGCCTGTGTTACAAGAAAAATAGATTTATACGCTATCTATTATAAAACCCGGGTTCTTTTAGAGTAGTGCGTGCTATAAAGTACAATTGTTTGCCATAATAATAGCAGTTTAACTAAAATTCAATCCAGAAAACTCTCTAAAACTATTTAAAGTTGTGTAATTGGAAAGCTAAGTTAATGAATTTCTGTCTCATTCTATAATTGCGCTATTCCTCTTACATGGCAGTCCTTAAGTAGGAATTTATTTTCCTGGCTCTTAAAGTGAATTTATTTAGTGGATTGCTGTACTGGTTTAGTAGATGCAAAATGTTTTAAGTATTTATAACTTATTCATTGAAATTTATTTCAAATGTTTGAAATATTTTATTAGTATTTAATTAATTTAATTTTAGGGATAAAAATTCTTTAACTACATCAAATTTTAATTCCTTGAATGCATACATAAAAACACTATACATAGCTTTTTGGATTTTCTTTATTTTTTAATTTCCCATTAAATTTGCACTGCTTTAATTCGGTTTGATTACGTTTAAAAAGCAAGTTGTTTAAATAAAATTTTAAATATCACATATATAACATTAAAATGTTATTTATATAATATTAATAATTGTTTTAAAAATTATAGATCATGATGAATTAGAACCATGATGATTTTCAAATTATTATAAACTAAAAATGTGTGTATTTATTAAAAACATTTTTAATTAAATGCCAATTTAAAACAGTTTTATTTTAGGAAAAGTCAATCATTACTGAAATTTTTAAATGTACTTTCAATCATAGTTTATTCACAAATTCTAGGCAAAATGAAATTATTTTTATCTAACATAAATTTTAACTAAATTTATGTTAGATAATTAATTAAATTTTTAACAACTCAACTTTATTTCATTATATACCACTAGATGGTGCAATAAACTTTAAACAGTTTCTGCAATAGCAGATGAAAAGTTATTGCTCTACAAAAGTAGACATTTATAGAAAAAAAAATTTCTGCTAATGAGATTAATGAAGTTCTGTAGGATGACATTAAATTTAAAAATATACTTCTTTTTTTCTATTTATTTATTTAGAATAACAGATAATTTTAGAAATTATAACTTAGTTGCAATTGTAATCTTTATTAGATAGAATTTTTTTATTATTTTATTATGAAATTATTAAATAACAAATAAATAAATGAAATAAATAATAATAATTATTGTTAATAAATTATTTTTAATTTAACAATGTGTTTAAATTAACTGTCATTAACAACGAATATTAAAGAAGCAACTTTTTAATCAGATTAAAAAATCTAATGCGTTTAATTATTATAATATAAATGAAAAATATGTTAAATGTGTTTTATTTTACTTGTGAGTATGGCAAAATGTCTCATTACGACCAAAGTGTGATTATGCTTAAACTTTATATATCAAAATTGATATAAGTATGTGTATATAAGCAAGCCTAATTTAAAGGCTATAACATTAAAAATCTAATTTTTTTATCTTTATTTATTATTATTTTCAACTAGTGCGTAGCAAAAATCCTGAAAATTTTTTTTCTTATTATTTTTTAATTAAACAAAATCCTTTTATATTTTTAAAAACTTTGCTCCTGGCGCCCTCTGGTGGCTTGATGACGCATTAGCACTGACAACGCTCACTGATAATAAAAATATCACCAAATAATAATCATCATTTATAATTATTATTTCATAAAAAATATCAATAAAACAGTGTTGAGTTAAGGATTATATTGGGCTTTCTATCTTCTCGAAAGGTGAAATGTTAAGTTTAATGACAGAATAATAGTGAGAGTATATCTTCATCATTATATGAACATATTTCCATTACATTTTTTTTTCTTTGGATATCTTTACAGTTTTTCATGATATTTTTCACTCAATTAAATTAAAACAAAGAAAAAAATGAATAATTTCACTAAATTTAGGCAAAGCTGGCCATATCGATTGGTTATAACAAATTAAGATGGGCCGAGATACAGAAATCGCGACGGTTTCTATGTTCAGAAAAATTAATAAATAAACTCCATAGATTGTTTCAGAACTGACAATACTAAAAATTGAGAAGTACAAAATGCTTCGGTAGGCAAAGGAATATGTAACTCAAAACTTTTTGAAGATGATTTTTGCATTTTTATATGAATAAAAAGAAACTCAAAATGTCGAATGTAAAATTTTATTTTTGACTGAGGAATCCATTTAAGTTTGCTAACCTACACAGAAATATTTACATTTTGAAGGATTGTTCTTACCTCGACAAGTGTACCACATCGAGTACCCAATGAAATTGCGAAGAAGAATGCAATGGTCTGTCCTGTACCCACCATGTAACACTGAGTAGGGTTACCTTTGGCATAAACCCTACCATGAAATGGGGATCCAAAGTTGACAGTCAAAAGCATGTCTTGCTGGTTGCATTGGACACTCACTGAAGTATATGAAGAAAGAATTATTAAAAATTTAAAATTTTAATTAATTAAAATATATTAAACGATAACAGAACAAAAATTTAAAACATTGTATGAAACATGATGTAAAGTAAGACTGAGTTATTTCGGTAAAGTTTTCTTTAAATATTTATGCAATTTTTCACCATTGACTGGACTGTATATTATATATATATAATGCAGATTAAAATAAAAAACGACTTCAATTTAAAAAAATTTATGTGGAAGAAAAATTATTAAACAGCAATATGCTGCTTATCTTTTTACAACAAAGTAAATTATTTTAATTAAATTAAAAGAGAGTTCTTTTTCATACGCCCAGCCTGGGCCAATCGGTAATCTATCTTGCTGTCAATATAAGTGAAAACGAATAAAAAGGAGAATCATCTCCAGCGTAAAGCATCCCTTAATTTGGAGCAAATAAAGAAATGCAATCCAATCATAGAATCATCCTCACACAGGGCATGAGGCAGAAGTTAATTAAATTAAAAGAAAAACATAATACCTTCCAAAATAAGAGGACTCTAAAAATGATATCGATTTTTAAAATTTAGTGTTTGATGATGAAATCTGAAATTCAGAAATCGAAAATTTAAGTGAAAATTCAAAAACACGATCTTTTACCTTGTTCATAACTTCCTTTCTCACTGTAAATCGAGTTAGGTCGTGGTATGAGACCATCACTCATATGCTGCATGCTGATCATATCGTCACTGCTCAAGGCGCAGTCTCTGACCACAGTCTCGAAGTTGAGAGAGCGACACACGAATTTGTCCTCCAGATCACACTGACGCCGACAGTCGGATAAACTGAAAGCTCTGGACAGTCGGTCGATATACGGGAAGAAGTGATCTGGTATGGTTTGATATTCACAAGTGGCTGGTTCTGAAATTACATTAAGAAAATGCAAACTGAGACACAGCCCTTGTTATACAGATTACTGTTGCTTGTTATCATAATTGTTTTTGATAAAAAATAATTTTTTTTTTTTCAAAAAGATATATGATTAAATAAGGTCCTGTTTAATAATATCCATGGTAATAATACTAATTAAAAACATTATGGTCCCAATGATTGTTTCTGATACCATTGTGATTAAATGGAGACCATCTTGACATATCCCACAGAAGATCTCCAAAATGGAAGTATTTAAGGTCAGTTGTACACATTCGATTCTTAAATTCTCCAGTGCTTATTGAAACATTTCACGAAAGTTAATGATGGAAAAGGATGCTGTTTAGAAAGATAAAATGGTTTGTATTTGATACTTTACCAGATTGTTCCCAAAAGATATGTGAAAATAATGTAGTTATTGTACCTGATTAATGATGTCCCTGCCTCAATCATTGTCCTGGATACCGTGGAGGTTAAAAAGAAGACATCTCGGGTGGCATCTTAGAGATTCTCAAAGGAAATGTATGAACTGCACGCTTGTAATTCATACAACTTCGGTGTTTGTGGAAAAGGGTAATAGAGAGACCATCTCTTAATCACCAAGTCTGAATCAATTTAACTGAGATCAACTTTTAACTCTTAATAATTCTCCAAATCAACTAAGGATCAAACTTTGGTGATGCAATGATTTTCTGCGCAATACGATAAAATCGCAGAATTAAATCTACACACAAAGATCACCGATGGCAACCAGTTTCCTCACTAAGATTCGTAGAATTATTTTTCAATCAATAGATTTATCATGCTCCTCTCTCGGTCTGACATTTGCAGCATTCGATTCTGTAGTGGTCTAAGTTCATACATCAGTTATATTAGTTGGCATTAGTT